>VXAY01002641.1:520204-574151 GCA_013399855.1 Oxyruncus cristatus
AAAAAAAAAGGAGGGAAAGAAAATAAAGGAAAGCATTGATACTAGCTGGTGTAGATCTCTTTTTTTCAACCTCTACTCCTAGATTCATTATAGTATTTCAAAAATGTATGGTTTGGATAAAGGCTTTGGATGGAGTTTACACTACTCAATCATTCAGCAATACAAACAAATGCAGTTGTGATTGTTCGTGCACTGGGGATGGTCACCTCCCTCCAGCAGCTCCTGCAAGGACAAAAGCCATATGCCAGCTAATGATCCCATGGTTTATTACAGGGAGCTCACATGGAGCTCATAACTGCAGTATCAGCCCCCAGGGATATTCCTAACCTTGTACTTGGGCTTCCCAACCAACCAATTGCACCCTTCACATCACTTTCCCTTCAGGTTAAAAAAGTCACCTACAAGCTGAGCTCTCAGAAGGGCAGAAGTGTGCCCATCAAAGGGCACTTCCCAACAGCATGTTTGAGTTATCTTGCCAGGAGAGGCTCAAAATGTCAGCAAAAGGTACTGAGTTTCCAGTTCCCTCTTTTCAGCTATGTATTTGCAGGAAAAACTTTACAACTCTCTTCTAGATGAAATGCAAGTAGCATGGGAGAAAGGCAAAAGGACCAAACCAGATCAGATTACAAGAGTCATTAGTTGTTACGTGCCTCTCATCACTGCTGGTAGGCAGGGAGAGAAGGAAAGCTGCAGCAGAAAGACCAAGGCAAAACAAGCCTGTGGTCTGCATGTGAGGAAAAGGACCAAGAGGCATGAGTTCCTGCTACCAAGGCTGGGCAGGTTCTGCCCCATATCAGTAGGCAACTGAATCAAAAGTTGAGTCATTTGACAAGAAAGCAAATATGAACCAAACAGAACAGGGCTGCCCAAGGGCACAGGCTCTCCCTGGGAGGAGCTGGGTCACACAGGTTCACATGATGTGAAGACAAGGCGTTCCTGATGACCACAGCTACTCGTCAGGACTGGATCCCAACCCAATTTCTTTTGGCAGACAAGACACCCACCTGCAGGAGCCAGGCAAGGGCAGGGCAGCACAGGGCACAAGGCAGGATTAGGCTACTCTAGCAACCCTGTGTACACCAAGTGACAGGGCTGCAAAACAGAACTCTTACCCCTTCTGCAGCATTCATCTGTCCTTGTCTCGATCTGCACCAACTAACAGGAGACTGGAGTGGACTGTGAAGAGACACACACAAACCGGCTGAGGAACAGAGAGAAAACACTATCAGATGCATCCCATCCTGATTACAAGGAGACAACTTGCACTCTGCTTATCAGGTCCTGAACTAGCAAAAAGCCCAGTTTCCATTTAAATGCAGGCTTCAGCCCATCAGAGGTGGGTGAAGAGGGGCCCACAGGCAAAAATGGGTTAGTGATGTGAGCAGCCAGGGCCCTTCTCATCATGGCTTAGCTTCGCGAACGAAGATTTGGGAAGGGCTCTACCCACATTTGTTGCAAGTGCGTTGGTGGGTCCTTCTACCATCTTCAGAAAATAACATGTACCATTTTCTGCACAGTTCTGGGCAGTGCTTCTGCTTACCTGACCTGAGCCCTCTTCTGCTTCCTCTGCTCAGTCTCACTAAGAGTTAAAGTCTAATCAGAATTAAGGAATGTAAATAGCAGCAATCAGGCAACAGAGCCAGTCCTAATACCATGACTCAAACACTGCAGCTTCATTGCTCACAGAGCAGTGGCTACCTTTTATCTTCTTATTTGCTCCAAATTATTGCTTAATTAAAATGAACTCATGGAGTTTGTCAGGCAAAATAGTTCAGGTCTGTGTCAATCCCCTTACTGATCAGCATTACCCGTGTCTAGAGAGCTTATTGGGAAATACACACAAGATCCATCCTTTGGAAATTCTGAAGACAATATGTGGTTGGAAAATATTGTAATGTGCCAAAGAACAAGCAACCCAAATTACAGCAGCCCCAGTGAGGCCTGAAATACAGCACAGGTGTGTCACCGCATGACATCCAGGGACAGGAAATCATTAGGCCATGTGAATTGATAATGAGTCCAACCCAGCATCTTCACAGGCAGAGCACACAAATGGTCAGGCACCAGGGTGCCGAGGCTCAGATCTGTTAGTAACAAAAGCTTTAATAAGGTAAGAAAAAAAACGACTTATCAATCGAATGTTGTGGATAAAGAGCTCAGCCATCAGGTGACAGATGTCATAGAAAACCATGGCATAGAGCAGGCAGGAAGAAAACAAAAAATCTCAGTGTAAAGTGAAATACAGAAGGGGAAAGAGGGCCAAGTCGGTGCTGAGAAGGGCAGTCAAGGCATCCTCACCTGAGGCTCTGACTCAATACCACGTGTCTGTTTTGCTGCACAACAGGCAGGTGGTGGATCAGAGTCTGGGATGCAGCCTTTTGTGTACAGGACCCATTAACATCTTTGAAAACTCACTGTGTTCTTCAAACCTCGGTGCCAGGTACGTCTGATGTCAGGATAATGGTCATGCCAAAAGTGCCGCATTTGAAGTTAACAAGCTCAAACCCTGTTGAAAGCCAAGTGTGCATCCTCTCAGATCAGGCTGTAACGGCAACTTCAAAAGTACAGTGCTCAAAAAGGATCCAGCATAAGTTCAGAAATGAAAGAATAATTAGGGGCTTGAAAATTTCTCACAGGAGGCAAGAATGAAAGATGGAGATTGATTATATTAGGGAGGAACTGCAGAAAAAAGACATGATATAATAATTAGAGGCATAAGGAAGATGACAGGAGGCACTTGTACTCCCTTTCTTGTAACATATAAGGGCTACATGATAAAAATTACAGAATCCAAGGTCAGTCGTTGTATGAAGTTAACTAAACAGCTGACCTTGTATAACCATCACAGCTGTCTGAAGGGAAACAAAAATATGTGATGTGAGATTTAGCCAGACCAGAAGGTAGTAGTGAGGAGAGTAATGCCAAATAGTTGCAGATTAATTCCCTGCAAACTCTTTCTTTTGAAGCATCTGATCCCAGCAGCTGACCCGAGATAGACTAAAGACCAGCTCAGCTTGACAAGCCTAAACTCCCACAAAAACTTTCTGCCCCATCATTGGGTGGGAGTCAAAGACTGAGGCAAACCATGGGGAAAATCTGAGCAGTTTTTAGTGGGGCTACCAACACACAGGGTGTGAGGCTTGCCTAGGAGACTGGTCTCTGAATGAAGAGCCACAGGTCACCCACCACTGTGCAGCAATTCCTGACTGCTCTCCAACTCACACATACCTCAAACACCAGCAGTGCTGCCACATCATCTGGGCAGACTAAGATAGGTTTTTTTCTTCACAAAAAACATGAACTGCTGTTAAGTTTTTAACCAATACAATGAGTTTGATTCTTTAAAATGTTTTTGCTGGTGATTTTGTATTAACTCTTAAGAGACTCCAAACAATATCCCTCTTGAGGCCAGTTTGCAAGGTAGCAGTAGGATTGATTACAGCAGTCAGTCACCAAAATGCTTTCTTGAAAGTCAGAATCCAACTAACACAAGTTCCAGTCGCTGTGAATGCTGCACAGCTGCTCAGAAATACAGGCAGCTGTAAAGCCACTTGAGCACCTGAGTATCATCAGCTGAACCCAGTACAAGATAATCCTGGCAGAGGCCTGTAAAATTCTACATCAAGTGCAATCACAATGACTTTTTTTGTCCTAAACAATTATACACGAGAACTGCCAAGTTATCTTTGTGCATTGTTTTAATAAAGTAATCCAGCTCATTTCATATGTAATAAATTCATTAGGCTTTGGAGTTTTGTTCAACATCAAGTATACTATAACAGAATTCATTTAAACACAGTTCTTTTTGCAATTAATAATTTCACAGTTCTGTAAACATGCTTCACTGCTCTCTGTCTGAGCTCTGAAGGGTTTGGCTTAGTGAATTCATACTAGCTTCCACCACACATTTTAGAAGGCAGTTTGCTACGTTGCCTGTAGAAACACGACTCAGGAGGATCACGCTGCCAGCAGGTGATCGCAGGCCCTCGGCCCGCCCAGTCCGCAGTGCCTTCTGTCTCACCACCCGCGAGAAAGCTGCACTGCATGTCAGAGCTCCAGGTCCTGCAGGTCTCCCCAGCTAGGTCCAATTTTCACTTTAACACACAGCTTTACCGAGAGTTCGATGGCGTTTTCCATCTCGTGCTTCACAATCTGAGCAACCTACAAGGAAACATCAACCATCAGATACACACGTAACTTCAGTGCTCTGGTTTTCTGTCAACAGCTGGGGTGGACAGACACCTGGAATCCTCCCCTGCACTGACTTACCACTGATGGGAACACAACTGAACATTTTAATCCTGACTAGGGCTTATGAAAGTAGAAACTGTATAAAGCCAGTAAGATTTAATGCAGCACACAGTTGTGACTGGTTCTGCACTGTTTAAGACTGCTTAGAAAAGAGGAAAGATTAACTTTCTATAAAACGCTTGAGTGTCCTGCAGTCTCCTCCTTCACCCATCTACAGAACTGTTTCATGGAGTCTGTTCTGAAAACTTAAACGTACTGAAAGCAAGACACAAAACAAATACACCAGAAGCAAAGAATGGTGGCTCCTCCGTGCTGTGCTGGCCAAAGAAGCCCTCTGTGAAACACAGGTATAAACCTCTGAGAAAGCAGATCACATTCAATGCGGGTGCTGGAAACACTGCCCGGGTCCCCCCTCACTGTTTTGTTGAGGTAATTCCTGCCCTCTAGTAAGTAAGTGAGGTAACTATTCTCTGCCCTCCAAAAGTATTCCTAAGAAAAATTCATTTCAGTACACAGCCAGGGAACCAAAGAGTTCTTTTGGCAACTATTTGAATTATAAGAGACTGGATTTTTTTTTTCCTGACTGTAAGAACCTGCCCTGGATAAAGGGACTCTCTTTCCTACCCCAAGACCCACGCAGAATCCAGCTTGTCCTGGATTGCTTGTTTGAACAAATCTTTCAATCCACACCCATCCGCGAACCTTTCCACAGCTGAGTGAAAAGAGGCTTTGAATTTATGGTGATTCCTCAGCTCAGCTAGAAGCCACTGTGTCAGTAGAGGAACTATTCAGGCTTTCTGACCCTTCAACACGTTTTCATAATTTCCTCCCAGGTACCCACTGTAGAAATTTCTCCACAGTTTTTTGCTGGGGAATGGAGGAGAGAATTTAAGGAGATGAGAGCACAAGAGTTTACAACAGCACTAAGAACTAGGGGGACGTTTGTCTTCCAAACCTCTACACCCTTATGTACCAACATTTCAAAATGATCTCGATAACCCAGAAAAATGTTTTGAAATAGGATGTAATTCAGCACAGACAAGTACAGAGTAGAAAGAAGCAGGGTAGAGAATTAGGACAGAAATAATCTACTGTTCAAAAATAGAATGAAAAATAACTGCCTGGGAAGGAACAAAATGGGGTTATCAGAGATTAAACACTGAGCAGGGCTTAATCAAGGCACACTACTGTGAGAAAGCAAGCAAATGAAATTCTGGATCACAGAAAACATTGCTTGCATGATGCACAGATCAATTTTCCACTGTATTCAAACCCCTCCAGCCTTGACCAAGGTTGGGGCCCAGTATGTCAAAAAAACCCATGAACCATACAGAGGGGGATTCTCTGAGAATGGTCACAGGGTCCAGCACACAGAACCAGCAAAAAGCATCAAATTAGGGCTGCTGCACCTAGAGCCAGGGACAGCAGCTGTGCTGCAGGGGAGACATGAAAACCTGCTGTTTCAAGTGATTGCTCAGAAAATCTATGGACAGAAATATATCCAAAGGAAGTCAGAAAAGGTGGTAATAATTGCCCTTGAAGTTGAGGCTGTTAATGAAAAAAATATAATACAATAAATAATAAGTAAATCCACTCGCCTTGCTCCAGTTCTCTTGGGGACACCATGATAACCTGAAGTCAGTATCTAAAGATGTAAAAGCTTATACTCAGGGCATCTCAGTTTTCTACAGGAAAAATATTAGGAGCCTTTTTGTCTCTAAAACAGCCAGCCTAGATTGAAGCAGCAGATGTCTGAACCAAGCTGTCAAAACGAGCAAAAGCTCAGGATGATATTCAAGAGAAAAATCCTAAACCTTTTGGTTTTATATATATATATATATATATATATATAAATATTACATATACATTGAAAGGTTTCTCAGACTGGGAGTTACTACATGCCACCAGGAAATGACCTTTTGTCATTAAAGATGTGCATGGGCAGAAGTGGAAGAAACATATCCCCAAGACATGGAAGCATGGCCTGAGAGCCTTCTTGTGTTTGTGCTCAGGACTTGGGAAAACACTGAGCTGCCAGCACATGGCTACAACACTTGCCACTGAAAGCTGTCACACAGACACAAAAACCTCTGTGCCCAGGCACAGGAGTGCCTTCAGGGAGGAAGAGCACATACATAGGCAAATACGCACGTTAAAGGCACCTTAAAGTCCACACAGCACATTTCTTGTTCCTACCGTGCTGCCAACGAGCACCATACTGCTCCTACCAGGAAGACAGATAGGCAATGAGGAAACAAGCACTAAAAGGACAGAGTACTCCTTTCCCTACACAAAGTATAAACCACAGCTGTAATAATATATATTCTGAGTTAGGCACCAGACTGTAAACAGGAAGGCAAAAATACCTCCAGATGAGGAAACACTTTCTCTTACACCTGTCAAAAAACGAAGCTACTTCACTCATCAAGCCTTGCAGAGAGGTTGTATGATCTGCTGCTATAAGCAGCAAAGCACAGTTGAAAACAAACTTCAGTCATAGGAATGGCTTGAGTCTGAAAATGATGGTATCAAGCATGGAAGTATATTTTTTCACCTAATTCAACTTGGTTTTCACAAACCTTTTAGCACCCAGAGAGAGGGAATCCAGGGAAGAGAACACAAGCTCCTAGAAGGAAAGCTTGTTTGAAACACTGTAATGCAGTAGAGAGCTGGAAAAGCGAGTGCACAGCTGTACCTGGATGACATCATCCTCTGCAACTTCATAGAGGAGCTCATCGTGCAGTTGGAGGATGAAGAAAGCTCCGCTGATAGGATGTAACATCCCCGCATTTCTCTTTCTCAACAGCCTTCCTACCATGTGAAGAGCAGAGTTTGTTAGATATGATGATGATGGAAAAGCATGTTTTTTGTACCAAAACCTTTGCACATGCCTAATGCTGAAAAAAAGAACATGAGGAACTTAAAACTTGAAAAGCCTATGCCTACAGATAAAACCACAAAACGTTACTATTCTATCAATAGTTTTATAGCTGGGGGAAAAATGTTAATGAAAAGTATTTAAGACATAAACATTTCAGCCTTACATTATAAAGATATGGATCAGAACAAAAAAGAGACAGTTGTGTCTCCTGAACTTTTAAAAGTAAAGTTCAAACAAAATCATGTCAAGTTTAATCAGAAGCTGATTTACAACATTCTCTCTAGCAATGAATTAGGATTCTGATTTTCTTTCAGAAACATTTTAGTGGCTAGTCTAAAAAAGCAGTAAGCCTCCTCCCAAATGCAGTTTCTGAAACTGTAGCTACTGAGTAAAACACACAGGGGAAAAAAAGAGCCCTTATTGAATAAACAAGGAAGCAACTGAAAAAACTAGGATCCTGATAGGTCTTCCCTGACAAAACATAAAACAAACCCTTCCATGGTAAAAACTGTTGTTTTTTTAAATAAACAAACACAACCTCACACACACAGACTCGAAAGTTAGTTATTTCTCAGGTTAGCTAACAGGAGCACTTCAGTCCACAGAGAGGGTTTCAAAGCATCAGTTCTTAACACAAGCCTCACACTGAAGCAGCAATGTTGAAGAAGCCACATGGTGCAGGATGTTCCTCTGATGGCCCAGGCATTTCTAACTTGCTGAAATAGAATTTCTTCCAGTTCTTCAAACACTTAGTATCAGTGCAGGGAAGAAGAGTCACAAATGCATCTACTCGCCTTCCTACAATCACATTGGCCAAAGGTCAGTAGCTGCTGCTCCTGGAAGGCTTGTAAAGTTCTGCCAAGCATAGGCCTTCTAATCATAGCCAACCTCTGAATCCTGTCTCTTCAAAATAAAACTCCCTGATGTATTTTTAGAGGTTTCACAATTAATTATTTAGTTTACAAATCAGACTCTTCATATTAAGACAACTTCATGTTTCAATTGAAGCCTAAGAACTATCAAAGAAATACAGCACTCCATCTCTTGTCTTTCTAAAAATAGATGACTGATGAAAAAAACACTGTCTACATTACACTAAAAAAAAAGTCTTTGTGGCATTCCCCTGGGAATGAGCACCCCAGCACAGCTTTTCTTCAGCCAGAAAAAATTTATGCTGATAAGTGCTTCATATAATACTCCTGCAGAGCCTCTCTATATCAAATTCCAGCCAACAAATTCCAGTCTTAATTTTAACCAAAAAATGTGTTTTTGGAAGTAGAAGTTGTTCCACTCGACCTTTTTACTGCCTCTGAAGCCAGAGTATCTGCTCAGTTTCAGACCTTTTGAACAATTCTGTGGTGGCATCACAGACCACATCACACATGAACCCTCACTGCCAACCTTTGCAAGATCTGCTCTGAGGTAATTTTAGTGTTCTGATCACAGCATTTGTTTTAGTTTGTGTGTTGAGCAGACATTCTCCCTCCTTCCTTATGACTTCTTTGTCTACTGAACACAGATTTACCACTGTCAGGAAATAAAACACCTCCACCCCTAGGCCCAAAGGTACTAACTTTTCTTCAGGCTTTTTTTTTTTTTAACATTAGTAACACTGAAAATTTTGCTCTAGTGTGCAAAGGAGAGGCAAGCATACCAGTTTTATCTCTCTGGAAGGAGTTCTCCAGATGTCCATGGGACTTGATCACAGAGGAGAAAGCTTCCAGGCGTCTTTGAATGTTCACAGTGGCTGTTTTGACAATATCTGCAGCAGATCCCTGAACAGTTGTATTCACAGCCTGTCGCTCTGCCTGACCAAAGATAGTTGTTCTCAAAACTCACTCCAAAAAAAGTAATCAAATACAGCATGTCATGTGTACTTAATTAAAAATAATAAATATATGGCCAAACATAGGTACAATAAAACTTCCAGATGAAGAGTTTGTTCTATCTGCCTGAAAGAAAGACACATTATAGACCAGCTTCAGACACAAAATCCCTCCAGGGGACTGAGAAAAGGGTTTCCACAAATTTAAAATAATGAATATCAAGGGTAATAACCTGCAAGAGTCACAAGCCACAAGAAGGAGAAGCTTATACACATGGTAACAGTTTCACAAAGTAGAAAAATCTCACAGTTAATCCAAGCACCACGACACTCCAGCCTATCTTCAAAACCATCAGGAGTAGATAACCAAAGGAAAGAAACTGGACTTCAAGGACTCACAATCTAGTTTCCAATCTAGTCTCTACATTGAACTGTGACTGCCAGAGCATTACAGCTGTGCAAAAACACACCAGACCACCATTTTTATTGGCACAAATAACCTCTCTACTAATCCCCTTCTCAGACAAGAAAACTGTATTCAAAGGTTCTTCTGTCTTTGGTTAGAACTGAAACATGTTCAAAAAGTTATGAGGATGCTGAAATGGAAGTGTAGATAATTCATCAATTGGTCTTTAATATGATTTTAAAGAATAAATAAAAGTTGAACAGAAGATCCATCTACAAAGCTTCCTGCTGAAGTATTCTTCAGATCAAATAGTCAAATAATTTCAAAAGTTTTTTGACAGTCTTCTTGTTTCCCTGTCAACTATTTGGAGTACCAACTCCCCCACTTCCTCCCTCTTCTACTCTAGTCTTTAATTCACACGGCCTGATCCAGCTTAGAAGTATAACCCTTCCTTCCCAAAAAAATGCACCAACATCTCCCCAGGGAGTCAACTCACTCTTACTGAAGTAGAGTCTGTGACAGATGTGTTCAAAATTACCTTGAAAAAAAATAATGCCAATGCAAAGGCATATATTAAGTAAATATTTGCCTAACAAGTTAGAGTAATTTTCCTTTGAGGGAAAGTAAGAAAAGGAACAAATACACAGAAAATATAGGACTTAAATGCCCTTTCTTGTTCAAGAGCTGACAGCATGTAACATACAAAGACTGCTGAGTGGGAGCAAGTCAGTCTGAAGAGTTAAAGCATATCACTGTGTGAAGGCTTTTTAAAATCATGTCCACTGATTTCAATAAATTACTCACTCCCATTTCTAACGTGGGAGTTCTGAAGTGAGGTTAGCACAGTGATGACAGCTGCACACCCAGTCACAGAAGACTTGCGTCAAACAGACCATGACAAAAGCTCTGTTTTTCAGAGAACAACTGAGGGAACAATGAACTAAGGGAGAAGTGGAAGGTCATGACCAAGACGGCTCACAAACCTCGTGAAACTGCAGATATGGCTATGCAAAGATATCTATTACTTTAAAAATAAAATTTAAAAATATATAAAAAAGGCACTGCACTCAACATACATGAGCTTTCCTGTAGGGATTTGGATCTTTGATAGCTGGCAGGTATCGCCGTCTTCCCAGGATGGTCTGCACAAACCCATCTCTTCGGCAGCTCCGCACTGTCTCCCTCAAGAACTTCTGAACCCCTGTGCAGGGAAAGAGAAAGTTTTCTGTAATACAGCTGATGTTCCATACTGACTACTCACTGGGATCACTGAAAGCTGTCTGGGACACCCAAGTAGCACAGAGGTAATTCTTTAAATTTTCAAGAGCCCATCAGTGGACAAAAGCACATGATCACTCCTTTAGCCTCTTTGTAGCTCCGCTGCAAAACCTATTCAGACTTTTGAGATGGAAGGGAGTGCACAGTGTCAGGATATCTGGCTGCGCACAGGGAGGTAGGAAGTCTATTCTGCACAGTGCCCAGGCACAGAGGGTCATATATGTATTATTGATAATGGAGAGGTCAGAACCTGGACCAGCACTGGAAAGACAAGTAGTAGGAAGGGAGTAAATTGAAAGCAGAAGTCAGAGCCCTTGATGCCTCAGGCTGCCTGACTTCAGGCTGTGTCACTTCAGATTCTCGGATGAAAGAAACTCACCCACCTGCACTTTGCAAGGGAAGGAGTGAATCCACAGTGTTAAAAAGAAACTAAGGTCAAAGAAAGGTGAGATAGGGTAGAGTCCCTTTCACTAGAAGTTCAGGTAACAACTGTACTAAAGTGGGAAAAGTTAACTTCATACAGGTTCTTTCCAAGTTTACAAAGTATAAACTGTAAAAGGAGCTATTAAATATCAAGACTGACAGCATTAGTCAATTCATTAGGTTTGTAAATTAGCAGGTCAGCCTGGCAATACATATCAAGTGAAAATCCATGAGAAGTGAAGTTACAATACAAGGTACACTGCAGAGTTTGTATGTGTGCACATGTACTGAGAGAGAGGAAGCAGAATGTCTTTTCTAATGGTCACAAAGGAGGGGCTATCCAGAAATCAATGGAGACTTAACAGACTCTTAACAGAAAATCATTTCTCAGCATCCGCCTCCTAAATAAACAAACCTAAATCTTCAGAACATAATTTTCCAGCTCATTTCCAAGTTCTATGATTAGAGCTAGCTGCCTCTTGTCCCATTTGCCCTCTATTCTTTTTCTGATTGCAGCTCTATTCTCTCTACAGCTTTCCTAAAAATTAACATGCTTCTTAGAAATGCAACAGTCTTTTTACAAAACATGGGAGAGCTCCTCTGAGCAGCTAGATAAAAATTTAAGGGTTATATGAAAAACAGTTTATAACTCTATGAAAGCAGAAGGCAAGAGCAAAAGAAAGAAATGGTTATATCTAATAATTAGAAGAAGCATGGCCTAAAGTTGCATTGCATATCATTTGAAGGTGAGGGTATTAATAAGGAAAAGCATGTTTCTTATTCAGAAAGTTGAGCTTTAAAATCACTCTTCAGGGCTTATTCATTAATTAAAATAACAACAAAATAATTAATGTAATAAGTAAACAACAAAGTCCTAAAGGTGAATAAAACCAGAGAGTAGAGTACAACACTACGGAATATCAAACTGCTGTGTTCATGCACTGGACATTTTCAAAATAAGAAGCTTTTTCAAGATATAAGATTAGTTGGTTGAGACAAATTTAGGATTTGAAGAGACATTGAGAGAAGGAATTAACAACAACTACCACCACCACCCAGCTCCCAAACAGCCATATCCAAACCTGTGTATCTTGATTTGAAGGATTCAATGTAAATGGTAGCTTCATTTTCATCAATCCCCATCTGCTCGCCTAAGGATTTTGCTCCTATGCCATAGATGATTCCATAGCAAATCTGCCAGAGGACAGTGTGAAGAGCCACAATCATACGGTGAGCCATGAAGAGAAAGAAGAGCCAAAACAAAATCCGATTCACTAGAAGACAAGTGTATGGAAACAAGGGCAAGTATTCAAGAAGACACCACCTCTGAGTCCAAACCATTCATGCTGCTGCAGCAGGGAGATTGCCGAAACTGAAACCAGTACACCGTTGAGAGCTCAACAAAACAATATTTATTACAAAGAAGTAGCCAGCAAAACAAGAAGCCCAGAAACAAGAAAGAGAAGGGAAAAAAGCCCCCAAGACGCCCCACTTGCTCAGGCGCTACTTACGAGGTTGTCTTACCGACCCCAGAATGCTTAGAATTCCCCATAGCAGAAGCTGCATCCTCGGAGCATCGGCAAGCTCACAAAATGGCAGGCGTCCCCACCAAGGCAACGTCGTCCACCACGTGAAGCTTGAATCCGCTCCCAGCAAGAGCTATCTGCTTTTTATACAATTAACCTATGACATCTACCTGGGCAGGTGTGGCCAGCACTGCCCACCTAGAGGCCTTCGGTCCCTCCCCTCGTTACGTCAGTGGTGCCCCTTCTGCACGAGCATGTGTACATTGGAATTTCCCTGCGCCTGCGTGATGCACCTCGGGGGGTCTTTTCTAAATGTGTCTGGGTGCTTACTTCATCCTCCTCCTCTTCACTTCAAATGCCCTTAGAGGGCCATCAGCCAATAGTGAGGCCCCAATTAATTTCAGTTTATACAGGATGCTTCCCTCAAGGATGAAGTTCTCGTTTATCAGTGCTTGTTTTAACATAACTTGGCAGGAAAAGAACAGACTCTCCCAGGTGGCTGGGCCAAAACACAGACCAAAAATAGCAGCATCTAATTAAGCACGAATACAGCTGCTTTTCTCCACCCTCATCCCCCAAAACCCTAACAGCTCCAATTGAAATGCACTGGGAGTGGGAGAACATACAAAGTAACCACTGAACAATCATGGCAGAACACAAACAAAAAACCATACTATTGTGAGTCCACAATGTGTTGAGCACTGAACCCTCCTGCCCAGAAAGCCGTTACTGAATTTTTTTCCCTAAAATTACCTGCTTAGCTTGTTGCCTGGCCCTGTCTCCAACAGCTTCAGGATCAATCATTTTCCATTCTGCTGCAATGCTCTTAAAGACATCAGTACCATTGTTCAAGGCGTGAATGAGTCGACAGTCACGAGACAAATGAGCAAGGATCCTCAGTTCAAGCTGAGAGTAATCGGCAGCCAAGATTAAGCCACCTGAAGTCAAGAAGTTATCAGAAATCATTATTTCTTTAATTTCTCCAACGTTCCATCCAACTTTCCAGCAAGAAGGACTAAACTTGTCCTTCATCTTCTGCTCTGGAAGTTTCCCACAGCAATTTCTATCAGACAAATTGTTGCCTTTTTCCCCAATGCTCAGGCCTGCCTGCTTTACATCTAGTCCCACATCTGGAATCCATCAAAACCACATAAACAAGTATCTGTCCAGGTGTCTGAGCCAGTGAAGTGAGAACTGACATTTGGATAGGAAGAACACTAGGCAGAGTGCAATTTGTGTATTAAGAGCTGCCTAAGCTAACTCTTTAAAAAACAGGTATCCTTAAAGAGGAAATGAAAGCGTGAACATGTGAATTATAACATTTGAATACTTTCCCCAACTGAAACTCCTCTTTTACAATCTTGTGAATAATTTTGAAGGCATGCTTTTCCAAGTAGGCTGCTCAGACAGATATATACTGTTATCAATTCTTAACTCTTCATTACATCTAGGATTTTTTGTTAACTATATACTTAGCATTACAGAGCAGGATGTAGGCATTACCTGGGAAGGGAACAAAAGCATGCCTCATGCTAACAGAAAACGGTATTCCCCTTTCTTCAGATCTGTCTGCAGCCTGGAACTTTAGCCCATTAGGCAAAATACTGGAACGTTTTCGACATCTGTGGAGACAAAGAATGGCTGCTCTTCATCAATTTCTAAAACACTAAGAGATGCATAATCATTTTTGCCACGAAGAATCAGTGAAAACAAGTGAGGCAGCAGCCTCTATTCCATTCTTCTGGACAATCCATACCTAAATTTGACTGTGGGGAAACTGGACAGAGACCAATAAACACCTGAAGGGATTTACTGACTCTGAAAAGATTTAGGCATAGATTTTCCTAATACATTCAGGATTCAGTTCAGAAATTGGATAATTTCACCCTGAAACAGGTAAGATGAATGGCCCCAGATCTGTGATGAGAGTATTCCAGAAAGAGAGCAAAGGAGTCCTACAGGAATCCTAAAAATTCAACACCCCACCTTGAGGGCAAAGTCTTCTCTCAAAATCTTTCTCCTCCACAGAATGCAAACACCAGCCCATACCCAGTAGAGGCAATAATTTCCCCCATACCATCACCCTCATTACTGCACACACATACACAAGTAAGCCTGTAAAAACAGAGCAGAAGTTGCAGAAGACATGCTCAAAGAAACACTGCACATTTCCTCCCTAAAGACTGAGTTAAAAATTGCCCCAAAGCAACTCAAGAAGCTAGAAGTTTACAGTGTCACCCAGGTGTTCTGCATTGTCTCGGGGCTTGCTTAACTCTCCTGGCCCACCAAGTCACTTGTAGCTGCAGATGGAATTGTATCCATCAGTGCACAGCTCTGACACCATTAGTACCACTTACTCCCACCAGCACGAGTCTACCAGCCCACTGGGTTCCTCACTGGAAGCTAAAAGCCCTTTATAAATCCTTGTTGTTTAGGTCAGGGATCTTAGCAAATTATCAAAATTGAATGGTATCTCTGAGATCAAGAGTAGTTTCAGGAAAGCACAGAAAAGATATCATGATCTCTTCCTCTCTGCACTTCCTTTTCTTCTTATATGTTGTCATTTCAGGAATGGTAGGGATCAATGAGATGAAAGATGGCATCATAGAAATAGATTTTCAAAAGAAATAAAGGTGAAGGACAACTGCATGTCTGGGTACTGCAGGGAATCACACTGTTCAGCGTAGGTTCTCATTTTAGTTAAATGAGTAAGCACTTTAAATAGCGCCCTAATTTAGCTACACTACTTTGGTCAGAAGCTTCTTACAACAAAAGGCAAAGAACAGTAATAGGAAGATAATAGACAGTATGAACTAATGCTTGGAAGGCCTGTTAGACTTAGGCTGCATGACAGTTTCTTTTGTGCTAGCAGTCATTTCTGTGCCTTTAGGATCGCCCATCTTGCTAACACTGTGGCTGCTTAACTAAAGGAATGTAGGAAAATGTAGGAATAGTCAGCCTGAGAAACAGACTCTCAAAGTTCAGCAGGCACTGCATTCCTCTGATGGGCTACTTCTCTACAGGGAAGACTCTCAAGAACCCAGCACACTCCCCAGCCATCCTGGAAAGCTGCTGCAAGCCTGAGCACTACAAGAGTTTTATCCTAGAACAACATTTCTGCCTCCATGCTAGGCGTGGTTCTTCTAAAGAGAGAGGGACTAGATCCTGCTACTTTTGAGCTCTCCTCCCATGACCTGCCACACAAGGATGTTAGACACATGGTGGTAGGAGGTCCCAAACAGAAGAATCAAAAAACTTCTCAAATTTCTCTCATCTTGCTCAGGAGAAAAAACTTAAAAAACTCACCCAGGTGACATATATGTGACAAGGACCTGAAAGGAAAGAGAAACTGAAAGGGAAGAAAACCACCACCAAGTATGAACCTCAAAGCTAATTGCTGTAAGATTGACCTTGGAATTCCACACAACTGTTTAGGCTTTGATATGTAATGCTGTCAAAGTAGAATTGTAGAGTCATAGAAAATAGGGCATTTGGTAAACAGAAACCAAACTTAGAAATCTTTTTCTGCTACCTGACAGCTTTTGCAGGTCAGGATCACAAATCAAATTATTAACACAGAATGAAAAAAATGTTCACTCATGTTCCCTTACAGAGGGAGTTGCACAGCATAAACCAAATGAACTTTCTTCTGCTTCTTCCACAATATCCTGTCCTATCTTCTAAGGGTAGCTCTCAGAAAGTCAAACTAGATCCTAACTTCAGTTTAGTTACTTTTCACACTCGGGCTTTCCACCCAACAGCTGGGAGCATAACATTAATCTCACTATAGAAGATTTCATAAAGAACTTCAAAAAGCAAATGGCTACATGGAACCACATGCTGTTAGTATTATTATGTCTTTCATGTATCACTGATTTTTAGGTGTTTAATTCCCTGTAAGAGAAACGCTGAATAACAAGTCACACTGACATGACAGGAAAGAGAAGTTGACTGACAAGTCAGGAAAGAGAAATTTGACAACCTGATCACATTAGGATCAGAAGATTAAACAGAAGCTTTGCCAAGATCCTCCTACCTGCCCCCTAAAACACCACGAGAATTAACATTTCCACGGGCTTGGGAGGGTGGGCTTTCTTCAACCACAGTTGGCATTTCAATCTCAAAATCTCTCGGCACATTCTGGATATTTGGCTCTGTGAAGGTTATTCGACCTGAGAAGGAAGACAAGACAGAACTAAGTAATGGTCCAAAAGGGGTTTCTCTAACTTAACACAGCTGCACACTCTCTGCATCTCCAAAATAGAAGGGACAGAAGGGCAGGACAGGACAGGACCACTGAGAAAACTGAGGTAAAGGAAAAATAATTTCGGTTTAATGGGCTTGAGATGGTTCCCCATTTCTGTATCATTAATAAGAAACTGCCAAATCCAGAACCTATTCTGGGGTCAGAGATTTACATGATAATATGTGTAATAAATGAATAATACTGCTCAGTGAATACAAAAGCTATTTTAAACACACCTAGACTTTTAGAGACAATTCATATCAAATAGGTGTTTTAGTATTTTCATTTGGTTGAAGAAGAGCACAGCGTTGATTTCCTATCTTTTCCCCATAGAAAAGCTGCACACACACAAAAAAAGAAAAAAACAGTAAGAAGTGAGGATTTTGCACGTATTTCCTCACCTGTAGCTGTATGAGTCTGTGAAACTGGATATATCCTTTCCATTCCCAATGCAGAATTCAATCGCTTTTCCCTCTGTAGTGGAAACACCACTTTAGTAATGGCATTGTTGATCCTCCTCCATTCCAATATCAGCCCTGGCAATGGGTGAAGTGTCTTTAATTTCTCCAAAACATCCTTGTGGGGAGAAAAGGGCACAACTAATCAACTGCCTTTTAAGCTTTATTTATAAAGTTTTTGCAGTTCTGCAGGAAAAAGCGACTCCTTCACCCATAGTGAGCTTCCAGTGTCAGTGCCTTAATATTAAATAGATATCCTCTCCCCTTATACCACCTACACCTGGGTAACCAAAGCACACTTTATTACACATGAGAAGACAATCATTCTCTTTGGACTTCTGCACCCTCATCATCACTCTTAATCTGCACCAACCAATAAACCACCTGAAATGATCAAAGAAAGCATCACTTGCCATAGATCCCCTACGTTGTTTCCTCTTGTCCAGTGTTAATGCTTCTCCTCCATCTTCTTGCATATTTTTCTCCCTGCTCTCTCCTATCTGTACACTAGGAACACAAAATGAAGCCCTTGACCACGCTCCTTGAAATAAAAAGCTGATCACTAGCAATCAAATCCTTTCATCTTAATCAGAAATATGAAGGGATTAACAAGAATTTCAAAAGACAGTGGCATGCAAACATTTCTGGAAATAACATTTTTTGTATGCAGCAGGCAGCTGCAGCCTCATCCCTCCACATCACAGAAGAAGGAAATCTTCCCTTTGCTTCTTGCTCCCTCTCTGCCACCACCACTGCACTCAACATCTTCATTGCCACTTGAGTTTCAGAAATCAATACTTGTGTTCTAAGCACGGACTACACTGAACAAAGGGAAACTAAGAAAACAACACAGATTAATGAGTCCTGAAAACAGGGAACATGTATATCTGCTAATTTCACTTGTCTGGCATGAGCACCCACTAGCCTGCAGCTGTAGGTATTAATGCAGGCCCGCAATATTTATCAACTGGCAAGGATGTCAATAGCCCTCACATATATACAAGCTTCTGATATACTAAATTTGGTAAACCATCAGATTGGCCATTCTGAAGAC
The DNA here is from genome assembly GCA_013399855.1 of Oxyruncus cristatus. Taxonomy (NCBI): domain Eukaryota; kingdom Metazoa; phylum Chordata; class Aves; order Passeriformes; family Cotingidae; genus Oxyruncus; species Oxyruncus cristatus. The sequence goes on from VXAY01002641.1 coordinate 538,553, forward strand.
AAATTCTCTGAAGCACAAAAAACAGATACAATAGTGGCAGGCAGGGAAAATATTGTATTTCATCAACATGGTATTTATGTACCTTTCAAGCTGATGTCAAAAAATTCTTCTGCTATTGGCTTTACAAAATTATTGTACTATTTTGGTCTTACATGTTATTTGGGAAATGAGATTCTGCCTGATTTACTCTTATTGAAGCTTGCCATTAATAGTCATGTCCTCACTACACTCAAGCTTTAGGAGAGGAGGAGTTACTAACTCTGCTAGCAGACAAGGCAGAATCCAGTTTGAGTTTCCAGTAGTAATCGGAGTAGCAGCAGACAGTTAAAATTTACTTTCAAATTAGAACCAGACTTTACTGTACCTTGGTTGTACTCAACTGCTTGCTTAATCTAATCCTGTTTCCTTTAGCAGTTGTTCTTCTGGTGTAACCCAGAGTTTTCTTATTCCCTTGAACCTTCACATCTCCATTTTGTGGCAACTTCAGCTCCAGGAACAACACCTGCAAGAGACCAGCATTTCAAATCAGTTTCTGCATGCTACTCCCAGGAGAGAACAAAAAGCAACTGAGCACTTAAACAGCTTGTTCCAACCAAAGGATAGTACAAATGCTTCAGGTAATTAAAAAGCTGATTAAAGATCCCTGCTATCAAAGTCATTCCTTCTCATTTTAATTAACTACAAAATGCAATTTAAAATCTCATTTTCTGAACACTATAAGTTTGAGTTCGGAGGTATGTTTTCAGAAAAGGTAATTAACTCCATCCAATAAATGAGGTTACTGATGACAGTCAACTGTAATAAAACCTAATGTTAAGATGACTAAATGTGAGAAGAACAATGGTGAAAAAAAAGAAGTCTTAGCAGGTAGCAGGCTTCAGAGAAACATGAATGGCATAGAAGGAGAATATAGAATATATTATAGAATAGCTAGAATATTAGTTTTTCTAACAAATTGCCAAAAGCTGGAAAATTAAGTATACACTCCCTTGATGACAGACAACACAGCTCTTCATTTTTCACTCTGTGTTTCTACGTAGCATCATACACTACTTAGCAGCTATTGTGTTTCATTTCACAGCCGGCAGAAGGAAATAGGAAGCTTCTCTCACACATTTATGTAGCACAGAAATTTTACTGACACAAAACCAGAAAGGTAAATTTTACTAACCTATGCAAGATACTTAACATGATTCATAACAAATTTCCACACGAGAAACTTCCACCTTCTGTAGTTCAGAATACAGCATTTCAGAAAACAACCTCCTTTCCCCTTTTCAATGGAGAAGAGTGAAACTGAAGTCAGGCATTATTTCAGGAGTTCTGACTTAGACTACTGTTACTGAGCAAAACTTCCACATTTGCAACAAAGGAGGAATATTTCTGTGGAACTTCTTTTACTGATGGCTGATTGCAAATTTTGATTACTTCCATATAAGGTATGGAAAGTTGTACACAGAAAAAAAAATGGGGGGGAAAAAAGTATGCACAGCAATTATAATCTATTCCAATGACTCCACATAACCTATTTTAAAAAGCATATAGTGAAATTCTTCAGGAATAAAAGTATTGCTCAGAAATCTGTTCCTTAGACTTTAAAAAAAAATTCAGTCCTATACAGGTTCCTAAAAACAGACAGTAGTTGATTCAAGACTTTTAAAGCAGTCTTTCCTCTTCTTTCATGCTGTACAGGGACAAGAGTACCAATGCAACTTAGTGAGTGTGACTATTCTTAAGAGTCATGACTACATGACACCAGATCATACCTGATGTGCAGAACACTGGTATTGCAAAAAAGCTTCTCCAGTCCTGAACCACTCATCCAAAATATTCCAAAAGCCATTTAATTGGCAGATCATCTCATGTGGCCTGAGAAATGAAGGTCCTACACAACCACACGCTTATTTCCACTTGTTTTTTATTTCCACTTCTACCTTCTTTATCTCTGCTAAAGTTGGCAGAAACCAGAATGATCAGTAACAAGCTGGAGAGGCAGCAAGCCTCCAAAAGACAAATCTCTGAGCAGAGCTGAGTTTGCGTTTTTCTTCTTACGCAGTCTGCCCAAGAAGTTTTTGGGTTTTCATTAGTTTTAGCCAAAGACCCTCGAGGATAACTTCTGAGAAAGCTCTCCCCCTTGCACCCTAAACCCTCACGTACCTCTGCGATGTCATCAGGGCTGGTCAAGGAGAAGCTGTGTCCTGCCAGCTGATACGCCTTGGTCTCAATCTCGCTCAGTTTAGCTTGCATGACCTGTTTCTGGGTTTCATATGCTGTTGTGCTAAAACCAATGCCGTTCAGCTCCAGCAGAGCTAAGCAATAGTGGGTGGGCATCTCCACTTTAGAAAATACATCTGTAGTAAGTACAAACCCCAAGAAAAAGTTTTATAAAACAGATCAACTGCAGATCAACAGTTTCATTTAAAAAAAAAAATAAATGGAGAATCCTCAGTTTTTGAAATACTGAATGTCATGACACACTGAAATCTTTTACTATAGATTTCATTTGAATACTTTTGTTCCTGGAATATTTCACATTCTTATTACAAAAGTATTTAAGAAAACAGCTTCTGTCATTTTTTGTTCCAAGAAATACACATCTCTTTGTGTATCAACATTTTATAAACCACAGACACGTTTAATGTTAGGCCTTCTAATTTGATACACTTTCGTTCCACCATCTACATCTTTTAAAGAGATTTCAAGGTTTACTTGTAACAATCATACATGATGTGGTAAGCTTGCAATAAAATACTTCAGTGAAAATGGACCTTAATCTTAGGCTTTGGATATATCTAAGGGGAAACTATCATTGACCACCGATAGGTATGTGCTTTTGGGGGGATTTTTTGATGGTTTGTTTATAAACAGCAACAAGCAATCAGCAACTATCAGTGCAAACATACTGGATCATTCATTATGGGATCACAAGAGTTTCATGGATGTAACACATACATGGCAAACAATCCTATATGGGAAGGCCAAAGAGCAAGAAATCTTCTTCAGAACACATTTGAGGATTTTAGGAGTTGTTTCTGACAAGGAAATGCAAAAACTTTTGAAAATGTTCATGAGAAACCAGAGACAGATCAACAAGTCCTCTCAGAGTGGTCAGGGTACTCACCTGGAAGGTAGAGACCCAATTGATTTAGAGACTTAGAATAGACTCTGCTGTTGCCTTTCCCAGTGGAACTGGTGGATATTTGGGATATAAAAATTATATTTTAATTTGATTTTTTTTTTTACAAAACAGATATACTTACAAGGGAAGTCCCCTCTTTTAACAAATGAACATTTTGACACAGAATATACTTACGTAAGAACTTCAAAATCTCCTCTCTTGTACACTGATCATTCAGCCCATGGTAGCACAGCTACCTTTGCCCTCCATTTTTGCCCCCAAGTGGAGGAGCTCTCCTTACCTGTCAGATTTTCCTTCCGTAATTCACTATGGAGTTGGTCCATGACACTGAAGACAAGCACAGACTCTATTGCCGCTCTGTACCTCCCAGAATGATCTCTGCTGGCACTAAGCCCCAGGCTCTGCACCCCTTGGCCGGTGCCTACTGCTTCCAGTAGAGGCAGCTCGTTGGGGAGAAAGTTAGTCACCATGTTGTGAAGTGTTCGTTCCTTAGAGCCAGAATCGAGCAGCCAACATGCAACCTTAAAAAGAGAGATCTCCATGAGACTTTTTTTTCCATTGCAGTCATAATACAAGACATATTTAGCTGGGAATTAATGCAAGGTTATAGAACAGATAATTTTTCTCGATTTTGCAGGCCAACTGCAGTTAAAAGTTACACAATTTCAAAGAAAAACCTTCAAGAGGGCATAAATCACTGAAAAGCTTCATTCTCACTCAAAGTTATTTCTGCACATTTGAAAACCTTATCCTCTGTCAACTAAACACATCTTGAAGCGTTGTCCTCGGGTTTTTTTGTTTATTAAAACCTAACATAAAGTGAATAAATATGAAAATCAGGATCAAAACATGTTTAATATGTAAAATGACTTTGTAAAATCAGAACTTGCTATTGATCTAGAACATGAGAATAGCTGAGCTCTCGTATTTTTTGCACATCAGCACTAATGCCAAGAATTCTGTGTGGCATATTTTACTCCTGGTAAGCCTCATACCTGTGTCTTCAAAGTAATTTCATTTATAGCTATATTTCAATTTCTTGTGTCAAAATAGGATAAAATACAGGGTTCTACACTGTCTCTGCCATTCAAACAGAAGGTAAAAACCATATGTATATATATATGGGGTTGGGGAGGATGTGTGTGTATGTATATATACATTGCATCACTAAAATGAACAACCATGAGTATGACTTCAATTAATACATGGAACAGTGCAGGGAAAGATGTTACTTTTATTGCTCTTTAATTTTATCCTAAAACTATCTCTCAATATGAAAAAAATCTATGTTTGTCCTTGTGTTGAACATGTTAGCAACTTACCTGCAGAGTTGAATATTGCCATGATGCTACTCAGTCTATGTGTGATGCAAAACTTTAAAAATCAATAGAAATTTCTCTGCATCTAGAGTTTTTCCCAACGTGGACAAGAAGGTGCTTTTATCTCAATCTAGTGTTTCATTTGAGTTACAAATAGTTCCCAAACCTTTTGAAATTACATATAAACTTTGTTTTCTTTTGAGAAAATAAGGGTAGCAAGGGGGTCCATACACATAGTGTGTAAGTCTTTTGCTTACCAAGACTCCTGTTCTCAGAAGCAATAATCTGACCAGAAGCACTACTGACATTTCAGTCCCAGACTTTTTATTGGAACAAAACAAGAGTTAAACCCTGTTCACTGAGACAGGGGAGAGATTTATCTTCATCTTCCCCACCCAAGCAAGGTATAAAAGAATAATGTGTTAATCTCTCACTGTTCCTTTGTTTCTCTTGTGGGTACCATCAACCCACATTGCAAAGCAAGTGTCCTCTAAATACTGTTCAGGATTTCCCACTGGAAGAATGTTTCACTAAACCCTCTGACAGGTGTGCATATTTAAACATAAATAACAGAAGGAAAGTACCAGAAGGTACTCCTATCTTTCCACTGGTGTGTTTAAACTAGTAGTTTTACCCAAGTTAAATTTCTTAATCCTGCAAACCTTTGGGTCCTCAAAACTTCCTTCCAAGGAGATGCCACAAGCCATCAGCAGAGTTTTGTAGTGCTGAATGAAGTCATACATGATAAGCGACTGCTCCTGCTTGGGCTTCTTCTGCAGATACAGCTGCAGATGGTACAGTCTCTCTGTTACAGACAGGCTTTTGTCCAAAGGTGGTGGTGCCAAACTCATACTGATTTCTAAGGCAGGAAATACAAGCAAAAAATCATCTTTTTATCCACTCTATGATAAGAAAGGCAAGAGAAAATCTTGTGTGCAATCACCTAAAGCACAAAAGCTAGAGTTCAACTATGAACAAATAACAATATATCTATACCAATATTACACATTTTATCAAACCAGATGAGCCTTCCAAAAACAATATGCTGTGTCTGTACTAACAGACAAAGGATAGCCAGCAATTCAAACCTAATCACAAGGCCACTTAGCACAGATTGGGCTATGTTCAGCATTCAAGTGTCAGATTCGTTCTGGAGAGCAAAAAATCGGAAGAGATTGAAAGAGAAAAGCAAGTAAGATAAAGAGAACATGGGAGTAAGCTAACATTTTAGCCACATGCATGCTCACAGTCCAGTGTCTGAGCCAATTACCCGGCCTTATTACGTAACAGTATAGGTACATCCACAGCAACATGTTCAGTGGTGTTTAAACACTTTTGACAGCTAAATTACTCCATCACACAACTGAGCTGGGTTCGGGGCACTCACGACACTTCCAAGAACCTATCTGCTGAAGGTACCTTCTAAAAATGCAGTGTCATGTAATCTAGCACAGCCTGTCCACTCACTTACCAGTCTGGTCTTGTATCTGCTGCAAAGAGATATAGTAGGCATCTTTTCCACCCCAGCACACAGCCAGTCCAACTACCAAGATGTCTTCACAGCCTTGGACAGGGAATCCATCATCTTTAACTTGCATCTGCTGAGGAGAACTCACTAAAGAAATAGTTTTAAGTTACAATTAAAAAATAGCATTCACAAATACAGAAGAATTGGGATCCTGGAAATGTAAATACATACAGCTGAGCCAAAAACTGAATATTGTTAGTTTCAGTAACGCAAAGGAGCTGAGTGTTAGTAAAGGACAGAGAACTGATGTCAAGCATTTCCTTGATAGGTCTTCGGAGATACAAAGAAGTATTAGCTGCTTGTTGGTATGAGAGCATCTGAATACTAACATCTCATTGTGTATCTAATATTGAAATGGTTCTCTGTTGTGCAGTCCTTTTATCATGTGCATCTTTCCATGTCATAAACAAGTTTTTCTATAATGTAAAATGAATCCTACATTTAACAGTAAACATTAGAGATTGTTCAGGAGCTCCACTGAGCAGTGTTACTTCTCTGATTGCTTCTGAACCAAGTTTAAGTATTTTCAAAGTTGTAAAATGTAAACTTGGTTCAATATAAGCATACGTGAGATTCAGATCAGTCTCTGGATTGTTGCAATATTGCTTCATTTTTTTTCTCCAGAAATATTGATATGCTGCAGTTTGCTGCTGCTTTATAAACATACTCTCCCTTTAAAATTACAAGATTAAGCAGTTAGATTCTTTGCTGTCATATTGCCATAACAACAACATCCCTGAACTATCAAAATATATTTTTGACAAATGTTTTTCAGAGTGGAAGGAGGAAATATATTTCTGTCTCAACTCTTGAGGAGGTTGCCAGGAAAGGCCAGAATTTGGGAGGGATGTTATATGAGTGGTTCCATCTGAACACGAGGAAAAACCTGTTTACTTTGTGGATGACAGAACACTGGAACAGATTGCCCACAGGAGTTTTGGAGTCTCCTTTCCTAGAGATATTCAAAAGCTGCCTGGACACAATCCTGTGCAACCTGCTCTAGGTAAACCTGCTTTAGAAAGAGGGTTGAACTAGATGATCTTCAGAGGACCCTTCCAATGCCAAACATCATGTGATTCTGTAATATCAGTAATATAAGTAATTCCCCCCCCCTTTTGAAACCCTTCCCTTTTCTATTCCTGCCCCCCTACTGTTCACAAAATAATGCCCTGGAACAGGGAACTGACCTTTTTTGAATTTGCCACCAATTGTTGATTTGGGAGACAAAAGACATTTTGTTCTTTCACATGCCACTGAGATGGAGAATCTGCTTTTTTCCTTCCATTCTGCAATGAAAGTCTGGAAAAGTTCTTTGTTGCTTGCTACATCAATAATAGTGAAACTTTCAGCACTCGAGGGAACAAGTGGAAAAGCATCCTGAGATAGCTGCAGTGAAAAGCTTTGGTCTATAGCAGAATGATCTTTTATCTCATCAGTCTCAGTTGGGTCTAGACTCCCAATACTAAGCTGGAGTGTTTTTACCTGCTGCTCTGCATTGCCCTCGCTATTCTGCTGTGACTGAATCATCTGTCCTTCATTCTTGCAGGCAACTTGCCTCTTTCTTGCAGATTTCACAGAAAAAGAACTCTTCGGGAAAAGCTCTTTGGGGGGTGTTGGAGGAATAAACCCATTATTATTATCTGATGGAGGACAGGATGTTCTGTTGCTTCCCTGGAGCTGAAGTGTTATGCCATCTGTTTTCTGAAGATGCGAGTTTTCTGTTTTATTTTCTTTGACCTTTAAAGAGCTTTTTAAATCCTGGCAAGTGGGCAAAGGCTCTGGCTTACAACAGTCAGATTCAAAAACTGGATCTGGTTCTTGATTAACATTAGGTGAAACTAACCTTCCTTTCAAACTGGAACTTACTGAAACTGGTTCAGTGCTTGAGGAACTAGGCCATTTGTCTAACACATCCTGCAATCCTGGGCTTAGTTCAAAAGAGCAGTCAGTCCATACCACTGGATGGGGTTTCTTGACTAAAGTTTGCTGGCTTCTCTGGAACTTTTCACCCTGATCTCCTACTAAATCCTTCGGTCTGGGGTCATTGTTATAAATCACTGGGTTTATAAATCCTGACTGACCCTGAAATGTAGAAGGAAGATCTTTCAGAAAAGACAGGGAGTTTCCATGACCTAAACCTTCAGCTATGATATCAGAGGATGCTAGAGACACATTGTTACACTGTGAAGGATTCTCGTGTTCTTGCTGATTGTCACTGACATCAGATTTATTCTGAACAGGTCTTAGATTCTGCAAAAGACCATCTGGAGGAAGCAAAACCTCTTGCTTCTCCACAGGGTCCTTTCTGTCAGCTTCCATGATGTGAACAGCTGAAAGGTCAGTGACATTACTGAAGCTATCATCAAATAGCAAGCTATCACTCATATTTAGGCTTGTTTCAGGTACAGGGTAGCATTCTACTTGTACAATGTGTTCCCTTCCAAAATGGGAGGTTGTTTTATTAAGGTCTTCAGATATACTCTCCCCTTTCACTGAATTTTGGGTCCGGTAATCTTGTAGAAAACTGTGTAGCTGTGAGTCAGTCACTGAGAAATCACTTTCTTTAAAGTAAGGTGCAGATTCTATTTCCTTCACTATGGGTTGTAAATTAAGGCCTCCAGACTCCAAAACTTTATTACTGCAGTGCTGAGTTGTGTTTTTGGTAATGTTATTTGTTGTGGTAAGACTTGATAAGCTCAGTTTCCTAACTGTTGCAGCCACCCTTTCATCAGTAGCATTCTCAGTCCATAAACTGCTTAGGTTTTTGGAGATTTCCTGCCGTGGTATTGCTGCCAGATCTGGTCCTTCTATTCCCTGTTGTCCTGTGATTCCAGCTGCTCTCTCCTGTTTTATTATCATCTCAGTTTGAGTATCCAACTGGAAGCTGTCTTCAAAGTCTCTAGGGTCAGAAAACAGATCAGAGGCTGGACCGTTCTGAACATCATCTGCATTGCAAATTCCTCTGGATTTTACTGGAAACTCTTTCAGAAAAACCTTGGGATGACTGTTGCCTTTCTGCAATGTTCCAGCTTGTAATATTCCATTGGGCTTTTCACTCCCATGTTTGCCACCATTCTGAATCTGAATATTGCAGATTTTATCCTCACTAGCACAAAAATGCATGGGCTTCTCTATCCTGCTGTCACAATGGACACGTCCACTTCCAGAGCAGCTAGCAGTTACATTACCATGATCTATGTCTAAAGCCATCTCCTGCCTATCAGTCCTCGCCTCAGCACAGCTCACATCTGTTTGAGTTTTGTTCATTTTATTCTGCTTATAATCAGTATTTTCATTTCTCTGTGTCCTAGCACTCCCGGGTATGCCTCTACTTCCTACAATATTATGTGTCTCCACACTGGTGTGTGGAGTACCCTGCAACATAACAGGTGCCTGCAAATGTGCTCTCCCCTTAGGCATGCCTTCGTTACTGGTGATAGGCTCTGTAAAAAATCCTTCCATTTTATCTTTCTTTACAATCTTTATTTCGTCCATCTGTACAGAATTTGAGACTTTATGAGTTACAGAATCTGTTTCCATAAAGTCCTTATTATCTTGGTATGAAAAAAAATTGCCTGTAGAGACGGTGGGGTGGAAAGCAGGTGGATTTTGTATGTCTATGCTAAGTATATTTGAATCTTCAAGAACTGACCTCTGCAGTTTGGAAGAGGTATTTTTGTTCCTAGTCCGGTTTAAATGCATATCTGTGCTTTTAGTCAATCTAGAGGCTGAAGACTTTGTTCTTAATGCTGGTGTTTTAACTTGTTCAGTAAGGTGCTCTGGGATGGCTGTCCTGGAATCTGTCTTGGTTTTGACCAGAGAAATTCCTTCCCTGTTTTCATTACCCGTGCATGTATTCGGCCGTTTTTTAGCACTGAACACAATATCACCCTTGCCTTCCTCTGCTAGAGCCTGTTTCTTCCCTGGGACTTCATTCTCACACCTCGAATTTTCTGTGCTACTGCTTAGCCGCCTTTTATATCCCTTTTTCATACTTGAGCTTCCAGTCTGCAAACCAAGGCCATTACAATGCTGAACTCCACACCCTTTTTTGTTTAGCATCCTTGAAGACTCAGCAGACTCCTCTCCATCTGACCTATGCAGTCTGTCTTCCAGTTCTGACTCACTGCTGATCATAGAGGATGTATCAGTCTCAAGAAAAGACTCTGGGTTCCACTGCACTCCCATCAGTGCCAAATCCTCCTTCAGAAGTCTCCTGGCTTCCTCCACAATGACAGAAGCTGCTTCTCTTTCAGTTAAGCCTTTCATTCCGGCCATCCAGATGCTGCGCACAGTCCGACGCTCCTCTGCCGATTCTTCATCTTCATCCACTGCCCTACGAACACTATGGGAAAGGTACCAGACAGATGTAAACACTCATGCAAAAAATAACAAACTGCACAAGGAGATGGCACTATTCTGTTTTGCTCCCATTTCAATGGCTTCACAGCTTCCTTCACAGAAGCTGTGAAGGAAGCTTCTATCTAAAACATAATGCACTTAATGGGAAATAACTTAATTGGAAATAGGTATTTCAGTTTTCTAAATGTGAATGGGTGCCAATGAAAGATACTACTGGCTGCATACACCAGAAGTATTGTCAGGTTTCTGTGCCCAAACATGTACCCTAGAAGTCCCAACACCCTGCTAGGGCAAAATGCAGGTCCCAATCAATCCTCCTCCCTGCACTGTTTTCCCAAGAAAGGAAACTTTAGGAACATAAACCAGACAATTACTACGACACAGTTCCATAGGTACTTCATCAAGGAAGCTTGTCACCACACTAACATGAAAATCACAAAAGAATCTCAGAAGATAATCAGTAATAAATCATCAACTACTTTGATCATATGGTGCAGCTGCTTTTTAGAGGCAGCAAAAGCTCCCCCCCAGAAAGCATTAACAATTCATCCAGGACTAAGCAGTGCATTGAAAAGAGGAATAAGAAGAAAATTTAGGTCTCAAAAACTTAGGCTGCAAATAAAAGATGTTTCTATTAATTTGAAAATAATTATGGAATGACTGTGATGAGTCACAGAGACTTACAAGCTAATTTTAACTAACATTTGGCACTAAGTCCTAAAGGTTGCCATAATTTATTACTGGTTTCATCCTGTAATCCTTCACCCTACAAACAAACTCCTTTACTTGACTTCCGGACTGACCGATTTCTCACCTTTTGAATGGCACTGAATTCTTCAGAGCAGTTGCCACATCATCAGGACTGGCTTTAGCAAGATCAGCCACGGTGACAAAGCCAGCATTGTAAAGTGCCCTGGCACGCTGCGCATTCAGCAGAGACACTCGTACCAGGTCACAAAGCTCCCTATGAACCCCAAAAGTGAGGCGGCTCTGGAACTGAGAGAGCAACAGCTCCATGTTGTGCCAGCCCAGTCGATTACAGAAAACTGTTATCATTCCTGGAACACAAAAGTTACATCAATATCTTAACTCCAGCTCCAGTTCTACTAAGCTGGATTCACTCCCCACCCCCTAGTCTGAACTGGTACTCACTTTACATTTCCCACCTTCCCATTACTTACAGAAACTAAATTATGCCTATTACAACTATGACTAGGAGCTGATCTTGCAGAACTAGTTTATCAGTGAAGTAAAAATTCTGAATTACACTGGTTTTTCAAAGATGCTAATTTTGAAAGTGTGAAACACATGTACATCCTGGAACAGGAGTCCTATGAAACAACCACACCGAAAAAAAGGCAAGAGAAAAAGCAGTGATAAGAGGCACTAAGAGAAGCCACAGATCTTTGAGGAAGGCCAACACTGATGTCCGTAAGAGCAAACCGTGGATTAGACAACTTCAGTTACTGAGAGCATCACAGGAGATAGCAAAGCCTATGATGAAGGTTACAACTGCAGTCCCCAGCACATGGGAGAAGGAAAAGAGCAGGGAAAAGACAGTTGCTTACTCACAGATTGCATCTACAGAATATGAAAATAACTGAAAGACATAGCACCCCTGACTATTTTTATAGTGATTATAGAATACAACTTTTATCATGTCTCTTAACTATATGTCATGTCAACAGTTCATTTTACTTCCCAAATTATTTTTGTGAAAATTATTAATACTGGGAATAGAGAATTATGAAACTGCCACAACAAAAAGTTATTTATACCACCAGAATTAACTTAAACTACTCTGCATCAGTTGGCGTGACCTTTTCATTTTGGGGCTTTGACTCATGCTGCAACCCACACATAGGGTTTCGCAAGTTGAGCTAAAACAGTCTTATAAATTGAAAACCCACTTATGGAGTAATGGAGGACATAGGCAACAGAAAAAAAATATCCTGGTGACATGGTGGGCTGTTACTTCTACTCCTACACAGCCTAATTAAGGATGTTAAGTAAAGGTGGCAGCTATCTGACCTCTTGTGATCTGGTGATAAATGACCCAGAAACTACTCACTCTGTTTTGAAAACTATAACCTTATACTTTCTGGCCAATTAATTTTGCAACCAGAAGAAAGCCACGTTCCATCTTAGAGGCCCCAACCTTTACCCAATGCTGAAAGCTTCTCCTTCCTGATAGAGCAAAGCTTTAGAACAGACCTGTTACTATTTACATACTTAGTATTGAACAAACTACACAGTACGCAGATGATTTCCACAGATTTTCCTCAGCATGCTACAGCACTGCTTGATTCCACCCAGCTCATCCCCTTCCCACAGCACACTCTGTGGTTCCATCTCAAAGCAGGGGCAACCACAGGTTAAGCTATAAATCCATAAGAGGTTTTACGAGACTGTTTATTAGTAGTACTACACTGTGGCTATCTTAGCCTCATATCTGGAAGGAAAAAAAAAACCCCAGACTAGCCTAAGACTTCTCGGGTGTTTTGCCCAGACAACTCACCTGCATAGGTGGCAGCAGATTGCTGCAAGGATTGAAGCTGGCCACGACTACAGCCATATTTCTTGCTCATATCCCTTAAGGGCACCTCGCTGATTAAATCCAGAAGGGCAAGACTGGTGAAAAACCTGTTGAAGCACATGTAGAAATAAAATTGTCATCCAGGGCACATTACTGTACATGGCAAAATGCACCATGATAGATAGCATAGGACAGAAGAGCTCACAAAAGAAACAGAGAAGATGGTTTTCAAAAACAACAGTACAAACATCTTGTGCCAGCAATGTTCCCAGACCAGAGCAAACCAGGTCCAGGTTCTCTGAGCTATCAGCTCACTCAGAAAGAGAGCCAGTTCCTGAAAACAGACAGAGCCTGTCCATCACAAATGTTATAGCCTCTAGTATTTGCCCACTGACACCCCATTCTGTGGCTACCTTTTGTGGATGGCCATTTGTCTGTGCTGTTTCTCTGTTTTAGCTATGATTTTGCCCCTTACAGAACGAGCTAGAAAGCCTTCTTCAATCCCCACCAGCTCAGCCACACGTTTCATTGAGGCAGGAAGCTTCTCCCATAAGCAGAAAAACTGGTACCAATCAATTGTGGTCCACTCCTCATACACTGGGGTGACCTAAAGAAAATAAGACAATACAAAAAACTATTTCAGAGAAACAAACAGAACAGAGCTCTGGGTAAACAAAAATAAAGCCCAGGGAAAGCGGTTAGAGCATCCCACACAGTACACAGAGGCACTGAGTCATAACCATGAACCATAAAGAAAGGAAACCTCTTCTAACCTAGTTTTTTAAGTTTTTGTACCAATGAGATCTGACTCATACAGGTACTCTAACAAAATAGTTTGGAATCTTTGTCAGATTACCCCCTATCCAAGCCACTAAACAATTTTTAATCTGTATCTTCATACTCCCTTGACAAAACCATGCTTTATTCTTTTTTTAACAATATTTACAAATATCTGTCAACCTCTTAAAACCACTAGTAACCACACTAACCACCGCCACAGCATCTGGTAAAGCAGGAATGACAAAGATTTTGCCAGAACTTGCTGAAGTTTTCATTTACCTGGAGTACAAGAAATGTCAATTTTATTAATACTAACAAAAAGTCATCCAGACCATTCACACACTTTTAGACATAAAACCAATTCTGCTAATGTTCAGCCAGCACAGAGTAAGAGTAACATGAGGAGACAAAATTTATCCACATCCGTATCAGTAAAAAGAAAAATTAATTATTTTGAAACAACTAACAGTTCTTGGGGAGTATTTAACATGATATGGAACACCAGATGCCTATATAATTGGAAGTCATCCATGTCCCTTCATCTCCTGAGAAGAACAAGAGTTATTAAGGTGGGGGATTGTCTTTTGTTGTTTACTAGGCTTTTGTTGTGGTTTGTTCTTTTTCTTTAAAGAAAAGTATTTGCCAGACTAGGAAAAGAGTTATTTGTTTTAACCAACTTTCCTAAAATATAAGGTCTTGGAATTCAGTTTCAAATTTGTACAAGATTCAAGCTTAAGAGAGTTAAAAAGCATTATAGCAAATAAACTCCCTGTAGTCCATGAGGAATACATGAAGATCAATTCTTAAAAAAATTTTAAAAGCCACCAAAACAAAACAAACCTTTGCCCTTGAAAACGAACAGCCTTGCAAGAAAGCGTTTCAGGGTAGCTTAACAGAAGAGAATCTCAAGGACATTTTGTTCAACAGGGTATTTGATTTAAAATACCATTAGAAAAGCTGCTGCAATTAAAAAGTACAGCATAAAAATATATTGCCATCTCTCTGTCTATCCCAGGACATGAACAAATGTCTTCCTTTTTTTTTCCTGTTTCGGGGACGCAAATGGGGGAAAAAATTCACTGGTGCATAACACAAAGGAGTTCATTTTGCCTAATAGAAATAGAACAAAACATAATGTCATCCTCTAAAACAGATATGGGTACGCAGGGGGCACAAGTAGAAAAAAAAAAATCTGTCCGTATCAGCCCATAACTAGGTTAATGAACACAGCAAGCAGAGGCAGGTACCCTCAGCCTCTTGCCTCCCCTGTCCCCCGGCTCAACAACTTCTGTAATTGCATGCACATTCTTCTTGAACTGAACTTTTTTTTCAGACAAGATGCCCAAATTTTGCCTTTGATTTGTCATTCTGATAAAGAGGATACACTTTACACTTAAGAAGGCTGAAGATGACTGTCAAATTTAGGATGATGATTGCATGACGGGCCTCTGGCAGCCACAAATCCTAAGTTGTTCACTGCAACACCATCTGGTTTCCTCACTAATCTTCACAGGTTTGTGGCTTTCTCTCCAAAGGTCTTGCTTAGCTTTTCAAGTGTTCATGCTCATAAATCTTGACACACTTTGGACACTTTCCCCTCATAAGATTTATCACACTCCTTCCTTTAGCCCTGGCAGCATCACCAGGCAATTAAATCAGAGATGAATTTCACTGTTACTGAACTGAAGAAAGGCCCACCCACAGGAATAAAGTAGTGTAGCTCTCTGAGGTTTTTTGCAGGAAAAATAGACACTAAAACCCCAAAAGTTTTCTGAGCCTCCAAAACATGATGCTTAATATGAGATTAAGCCTGTTGATCCCAAGCACACAACAAAACCAATTTTTTTCATCAACTTCAAGTGTCTCAGAAAAATTACCATTATTTTAGACTCAAAACTTACAAAGTTCTGAAATCTTACAAAATCAGGAGTGACAACAATGGGCTTAGATGGCACGCAGCACCTGCCTACACAGTAGACACTATGGGAACAGACTAGTTCTGAAGAACATTCTATTTAGAAACTTTTCTTCGTGAAGTATAAGTTAAGCAAAGCACACACAAAAAAACCCCAACTATGTTCATGAAGCCTTCAAGAACTCTGCATTGTGCTGTCTCTCTTTTACTTAGTTTTGGCAGTACAAAATACAAGACACAGAATGAGGAACCTACCAAATAGACAATATGCAGATCATTCTCCAGAACAAAGCTTTTCATAGCTCGCTGCAGGTCAGCAAAGATTTCCATGGCTTCAGTTGGTGAAAGAGAAGAGGAAAGAGTAGCTGAGCCAAGATGTGTTGGGTGATAAACCTTTGCTGTTAAAAAAAAAAAAAAAAAAAAATCACATAGAAAAACATTTAAAAGTAAGTTGATATATCATTTTCAGGTTGCATGTATTTGAGAGATACCAACTCTACTAACTTTTCCCAACTGTTGGTTTTTTTTTTCCTTCCCAAAATTGTGTATTTCTCCATTCTGAAGACAGAAAAATGGAAACAATAGAAGGTTTAACTAGCCTTTGTGAGATCCCAATCTCAGATCCCTCCAACTACTCAGACTAACAGTTGTGATAGCTATTTGGACAAAAAATGTTGGAGTCCATTCTGCCATGCTGCCTAGAAGTTCCCATTTTGAGTATTTCTTTCTTAGGAACACCTTCACTCTTAGACTGTACTGGTACTTCTCCAGAAAGACAAAAATCATAGTTTACAGTAAATGTACACAAATCCTGTAGTTAAAGTATGCTTTGTTTAAACATACTTTTGGAACTTGTAGACACATCAGTCTTAGAGGTTGTGTGCAGGTGATGTGTCTTCCAAGAACACATGCATGCAAAATATGCTAAAGCAGGTACAAAAACACTGCTGGAAAGCTAAAAAAATCCTGATACACATGATTCTTTAAAATAAATAAAAAATGCACAGAAGTCCTTATTACAAAGTTACATCGAACATCTACCCAGCTGCAGAAGACTTACTGAATCAAAACTAACTGCAGTCACTGCGAAGAACACCAACATTACCTTTCCCATCATTGCCAGAGTCCAGAACATGAATGAATTCATTTTCCAGCAACCATGCCACACAAGCCTCAATAGGTCCAGCCTGTGCTTTGTCTTGCTCCTTCTCATTTTCCCACTTGCTTTCTTTCAAGGTGGATGCAAGCAGAGTGCAAGAAGCATAGGTCTGCACATCATCTGGAGTGTTGGCCACTCCCCCCACTATGATCTGTTGAAGAAAACTACTTGTTCATGTTGCCAGAGACACAGTAGGATGCAACACCAGATTGGAGAATCAAAGAGGTTGATCCATCATCTAAGTTTTAAAGAACAGGTATGAGAGGAGAATGAATATAAGGCAAAGCAACAGCCAATTGTAAAGATTTTTCTTGGCAAGAACCCAGTCACTTTAGGTAGAAGTAAGAGACTAAGCTATGGGAAAGAATTACTTATAAAATCTTGTTTTGAAAGTGGACATACACATAGCAGCAATTTAGATTTGAGATTAGCCCTAGGCATTTTGCTTAGCCAACACTGTGAAATATTTTTCATATGTTAGAACACAAGCTGCAATTTTCTGAAGACAAAAAAGCAAACCAAGAAGGAGGAGTTCTACTAAGGTTCTTCAGTATACTGAAGTTTTCTCTTAATAAATGTAAATGCTGTACCCTATCCTTGTTTTCCTGATTGAGAGTGATTTTTTTTCCCCATTGGATTTTGATTTTGTTTTTCACACAACTGCTCTTTCCTTGTGCATCATTTCCACGTGTGTCCCTTCCTGGAGATAAGCAAGGTGTTTAACTATAAACTTTCTTCCATGATTTCAATGGATTTTTTCCATGTTACAAAGAAACACCACCTGAAGGAAACCCCCATCTTTTAGATAGATCAAAATGCTTTGCTAAAAATTCAAAATCTATGGAACCACAACCAAGTTCTAAGTTTCACAGCAGTTTTAGCAAGACAGTAGAAGTATAGCGAACAAACTGCATTTAGAGTTCTGTATCTAATCTAGGTTCAAGCCCAAAGCAACTTTGGGAAAAAAAAAAACATAAGCTTGTTTACATGGAAAAAAATCCTTTTGGCCCTTTTTACTTCTGTAGGAACCCTACAGAGCAGGACAGGCTAGGGGAGCAAACTGGGTATCACATGTGTTTACTCACCAAAAATGTATAGTTATTTCTGCCTAAGGGGTGTATCTAAATGCAAAAGCAAAGCTTAGAAGCCCTTGTTTGAGTGTGCTCACATCCTAATCTGCAACAAGCAGAGAAACATTCCAGACAAAATGCTGAATACTGAAGCAAGTTGACAGACGTGAGCGATTTTCTTCTGAAGATGCTTGGGTTGGCAAGGGAGGAAACACATGAAAGTTCACGGAAAACATTTGATGGTGTCACAAAAGCAACCATCTTACAAGAGTACAAGCACAGTTCTAATTCCTCTCCATGTGTCCTGTACCTCAAGTATTGCTCTTTTCATGCTAGAAGCAACACCTTCCCCTTCTCTTCTAAGCAAACAGCTGCAAACAGGCTTGAGAGATCCCTGAAGTAGAGCAGTTCCTTTCGATCTTTCTGAGGGCTTGCAAACCAAAATGCTCTCACCTATTGGAAAAGGAAAAGAAAAACAAATAATACAAAAACATCAATGGCCTTTGTATTGCATCTTAGCACTCCAATAGCTGCACTCAGTTCATCAAGGACATATTATTGGAAGGGAAAAGTGTAGTTATTTTCCAAAAAGCTGAGCAACAAAAGAAGAGAAAAACCTGTGCAACTTTGAACAGTGTATATGAATTCCTATTTAAGAACTCCACAGATGTGTAATACTTAAGAACTAAAAGCAGAGCAAGCTTCAAAGTTACATTAGGCAGTGAGGTCTTGCCAAATCAGCCAAGAGATTCCACAGCCTCTCTGCGCATCTGCTTTTCTGCTGAACCACTCTTGCTTCTTGTTCTGGAATTGACTGGAACTATAATACACAGTGGCATCAATTTTTCTTTTTTGCTACATTTTTAAACTGACAAAATTCTCAAAAGAAGAAAACAAAACAGCTGGAAAGCACTTTGATATTTTGTGTTCATTCAACCATCTTTCAGTTCCAAAATAACACAGATACCAAACTAATTCAGAAATGCCAAATTATTAATCTAAGTAACTATGCATTCTCTGTACTTTCATATATGCATATACATGCATACATACAAAATCTTAAGTATCCTGAATGGTTTCCACTGCAAGTACATTTAAATAAACCTTACCTTAAAATTCTCTATCAGACATTCTTAAGTTAATCTTTGACCACTGAAACTCTTTGGGAGACAAAAAAGTCTGAGAGCCATGAAACAAAAATGAAAAAAATGGGTAAATTCCTTTAATGAGATCACAGTACAGCCTACCCACGGAAAACAAAGTGGTCACACACAGGAGATTTTTTCTACAAAGCTATTACAGAGAAACTAGGTCCCTGAGAGACTCTAGCTAGTTAGAAGCTTTGCCAAATGGCACAGGATAAATGAATTAGGGGTAGGACACTTTTGCCTTTGACTAAGAAGAGAACATTAGATTTGGATTAGCTGTACAGTAAATATCATGGTAGGGTTATGATAACTTGTTAAGATTTAAATGCATGTAGTCTGGACACAAGGTAATTTTGGTAGCGGGTATCTTAGCAAGATCCTAGGAATGTTGTGAAAAAACTGTAGCTGTGGTAATACTACCGTAATCGACAAATCCAGAGGTAATGAAAACACAACTCCACTTAAATTTAATGAACAGAATAAATAAATGCAGTATAGGTGAGTAACAAAATACAACTTAAACATGTTTACATAAATGAGTTACAGGATAAAAGACACAGTCAGAGGATGTGTCCTGGATTTTTTTATCCTGCCAGGTGAAATCTTTGACATCTGTTGACCACGTACTTTTGAGAGAGCCAAAGAGTACAGAAGATCAAATGCCTGTAAGAATTATTTTGCAAAAGCAAAGATTATTTTTATTTTAGCAATTAAGAGCACTCATTCATTTTGTATTTGGGTTCTTATGTGACCTACAGTTCCCTCTGAAAACTCTGACTCTTCAGAGTGGTAAATCTAACAGAAAATCTAACAGAAGATGGATATCCCCTTGGCTCTATATTATCTGACAGTTATTCAAGACTTGGAGGATATGGAGGATACCCTTTCCCAAGATGCCACTGAGAACTTAAAGCAAATAATTGCAATCTAGTAAACATTAAAAAAAAAAAAAGGAACTGAGCAGTTCCAATATTTCTTATTGTCCATTCCAGATGCAATGGGAAGTCCAGGTTAGCATCAGATTAGACAAACACCACAAGACTCTGGCTACCTAGGCATAAAACTTCACTAAAAGCAACAAAGGCCCTATAATATTTCTAAGTTCATCAATATGGAACAGCTTTACCTATTTCTCCTTGGGAACATGAAAATTTTGATGAATGCAAAAGTAATCAAATTTCATTCTCTAAAGTGATATTTTTATATTTCCATCAAACCAAGAAAAAGAAACTAAAAGATCAAAACATAAGACAACCCAAAACTACAATGCTGGGAGAGGAGGAGGCATTCTACCCAACAGCAATTATCTTGTGTCTGTCAGCTGAATTTCATATCCACATAAGGCATTTTTTCCAGCTGAAGTTGCTGTCCTCCAGTCTCCCTACTCTGTGAAAGAGTAGCAGCTGGCAACATAGCTTTATGTTCTCATCCAATAGACTCTGTGGAGTGGAAAAAAATGGTACATTCATGAAGCTCATCAGCATAAAATCAACTGCTTACTGTGCACAACACAGTCACATCAGAACTGTTAAAAAGGGTACTAATTATTGTAACTTGAAGGGGAAAAGAAGAAACTTCAAGGAATAATGTCATTTTACACCTGCCAGCTACAGTCAAATTACAAAGTCTGGAAAATTTCAAAATACAGCATGCAGCTGCCCTTTTCTTTAATGCATAGGGATAGCTCACAGAGATATAGGTCGCAAAATGCGCTGTTGCTATGTTACTCTGGCAAAAATAGAAAGCTAAATGTAAGAAGTCTGCTTACACAGGGTTCCAGCAAGCACCAATCAAACCATCAGTAGGGCAAATCCCACTTCCCGCATCTGTTGAACTTCTTATTTTCTACCGTGTTTATACTCACATAATAGAATTTTTTTCAAACATCATCCATGAAGATAAATTTCCATTGCAAATTAAAATAACAGGCAGAATTATTTTGTTGAACATCTATCAGTGCCACTGTATGCAAGAAGATGCCACAATATTTATGAGCTACTATTCATATTTCCCTGTTCTCTGTTGCATTACTACTTTCAAGATCCATAAAAATCATAGTTAAGTTCAGCAAAAGTTTAATAAATCTAAATTAGAATTTCAGACAACAGGAGTTCGTCAAATTATGACTGTAGACTTTAAATGCATTTCTTACATTTTAGGTCTGTCCAATGAGAATTTACTGTAAATTTTCTCACTGAAACTGTAAATACTTTAGTTATCTGACCAAGGATCACAGAATTAAGGCAAATGAACAACACAGCCTTAGAAGCTAACAAGAATTCAAAGGAGAAAACAGCCTGTTCCTGAAGTAACTGACATGTAAATACCAAAGTCAATCTCCTGAAGTGAAAAGAATCCCCTGGGAATCACAATTTTTACTCCATTAATACCAAACAAATTAATACCAAACAAATTCATCTTGATTAACTTAATCATACTGAATACCAAAGGAATTCATCATGATTAGTCACTAATTGCGAAGTACTGCCCTGGATTTAATCAGGTTAACACCACCCTTACAGAATGTTAATAAAGACTCTGCTTACCCTCTGTGTCTACTCCTTTCCTGCCAGCCCTTCCAGCCATCTGCTTGTAAGTGAGAATGTCCAGCAGTTTGCCACCGAACACGGGCGTTCGTATAATTACTCGGCGTGCAGGCAAATTCACTCCAGATGAGAGTGTGGAGGTTGCTGCCAGGACTCTAATCAAGCCTTGGCGAAAGGCTCCTTCAATAATGTCCCGTTCATCAAAAGTAAGACCTGAGGAGACGCGGCTTTTAGTGAACCTTGTCATGGTGACACTGCATTTAAGAGCTAATAATGTTACTGTCAAGCAAGGGGAAGAACAAACAAACTTAACAAACGTTCACCATTCACTAGACTCACGACAGCTTCTTAATCAACTTCTTTTGACCCATAGGTGAAGCAAAATTTCACCATTAAGTGACTCAATTAACAGTAATATGCTAGTTTTTCTGAGGTGCTTGCACACATGGTAGCAAGATGAACAACTCCTTACTGCATATCTGCAAGCACTGCAATTGAATACATAAATAAATACAATAAAAATGAGAAAACAGCAGGGAACTAGGATTTACTCATCTACCATCCTGATTCTGGACTCCATTACTTCCATTATAGGTTACAGATCTAGTATGTATCTTTCTACATTTCCTTAAGGGCTTCATGACAATTTTATTCATGAGAAAGAAATCCAGATTCCATAAGCATTTGAAATTATTCCTCCAAAATAAATCAATGTCATAGCTACCGTTGTCTCTCACAGTCAGTCCCTTTTCTAGGTGAATCAACAGGCAACACTATTACCTACCTAAGTAAGAAATAAAATATCTAACCAGAAGTGTTCATAGCACATGCTTCTTTTATTTTTATTTCCATTGTTATACTTTCTCTATTTACTCATTTATTTCAGTATTAAGCTGAGAGAAATTGCTCTGAAATACTCTGGCAGCTTTAGGGATAACTTGAAAATGCTTGAGCTGAAAATCAGCTAATTTTTCAGGCATTTCAAAAAAAAAAAAAACAAAAACAGTTAAGTTGTATTTTAAAAGTTTCTGTTATCCAACACAACAGATAGATTTATCATAACAAATTGTGAATTAAAGTCTTCAGCCACAATAAAAGAATCTCAAGTTTACCTCTAACTGTGGGATTCTCAAAGCCTATTTAGACATAAGCTACTAAAGACTTCAAAACGCAACTGCTAAAATTGCTGGTACCTATGGTAAAAGGAACCCATATGACTTCACCATTACAGAATTCGAGACCGGGATATTCAGCAATACCTGCGTGGTGAAACGCCACTCCCCATGGCAAAGTACGCTGGAGCACAGAATCCAGACCTGAGACAGAACGCTTCAGCTGATCCAGAACCTCATCGATCCCTTCTCTGTCCACAACAACTGGGGCCAGGGCTGAGTTTTTCACAGAACCTTGAGAAAGAAAATATTTTTATAGTTTCTCCTAAAATTAATTTTCATTGAAGGCACTGTGCATACTATAGTCTTCTATAAACTACTTTTCTCTTACTCTCAGCTTGTTGCAAACTGTAGAACTCCCTGGCAATGATGTCTGCCAGCTTCTCACACCAGTTCTTGGATGGACAGAAAAGCAGGACTGAATGGCCACCACAAACAGTCTCGTAACACAGGCTCACAACATGGTCTTCGTCTCCCTGAATTGAGACAAAATATTTTCAATGCACTCTCAGACTGAATGGGGTTTGTAAATGCTGTCATTCTTCTGTGTCCCAGTAGGAATCTTCTACTTAAGAAAGAGGGAGCAAACAAAGAAGATGGAGCACTGTTATCTTATTTTCTGTCTTGTTTTATGAAGTTCAAGCACTAGCATGACCCTATCTTTGAGGACAGTTCTAGACCTACCCATGAATAAATGTAACATTCT
This sequence comes from Oxyruncus cristatus, assembly GCA_013399855.1. Classification (NCBI taxonomy): domain Eukaryota; kingdom Metazoa; phylum Chordata; class Aves; order Passeriformes; family Cotingidae; genus Oxyruncus; species Oxyruncus cristatus. The sequence goes on from VXAY01002641.1 coordinate 561,933, forward strand.
ACATCTTGCTTTCATAAATCTGTTTCTGAATGAAGGCCACACAGTGCACAAAAAAAAAAAAATCACTGCAACCTCCATGTCACGGCTAACAGCAGTGGCAAAGAACCAGGAAGAGCCCCGAGGGAAAACTCCTCTACAATAACTAGGGAAGACCTGTCAACTAGGATGTCTGAACTAAAAGCATGAGATGTAGTAGTCTAACCATACCCAATAAGATCCACTCAGCAAGCACTGCTGACCAAAGACTGCACGTGTTCAGAGCACATGGAAGGCTTTTATGGATACTTATGGAGATGTCCATTCAAAACCCTGCTGTTTACAGCTTGTTTTTTCGGTTTTAAGATCCTAAGAGAGTCCCTGCAACTGATCTGTTTTGCTTGGCTAAGCCAGATTCCCTTCTAGCAAGCAGGTCAAAGGAGTAAGAGAAAAATGTAGGCGTAGAAGAAGAAATAAAAAGCACCAAAATGCAAATGAAAACAGGGGAGCAATGTCAGGAACTATATATACACATCAAAAGCTCAGTAAGGATTCTGCCAAATTCAGCTGAAGTGGTGAGGTCATCAAGTTCCCTTTCCTGGTCCAGTTTGAGGCACAAAGGTCTGAAGGTCCAGTGACAGGTTTCAAGCCCAAGATCACCTGGTCTTATAAAATAAGCCAACTCCTTTAAACTGTTGAGTCATAAGCCTAGTTTAGATCTTTCTCCCGCTTAATTTAGTAACTACCCACAGCAACTATTTCAAAAAATATCCAGAAAAGGAGATGTAACATCACCTTCTCGATATGACCACATAAGCTTCCAGATATTCATGTCACAAACATTTCGTTTTGTCTCTAGAACCCTTTTTCTTTGCTGTGCCACCATGCTACTGACATGAGAACATTTGCGCACAAGACCTGGGTGTAAAACATCTCAAAATATTGCTGGAATTCAGCCCGTACTGATCAACCACTACACCAGTATTACACATAGCAGTTTAAAGGAATGGAGATAGAATTCACCCTTCAGAGACTCCACAGAAAAGGAACCTACAAGTAGGAAGCACAAATTTTTCATTTCTACCCGTTTTGTTCTTCAAAATCTTTATAGTATCTTACCCTTAACTTTCCATATCTTTTTCAAGCATGCAAAAGGACTAAATACTGAAAACAGATTCAGAAGAATCAGGATGGACATCTGACTTCAATTTACCGACAAAATTAGATCATTTAGCAGTTTAACACAAGGTTCAATACCAGATTTTAATGCAAATATATTATCCCATGTTGAATGCAAATTCCTTTCCCTAAGCAGGAAATACTTACCTGCATTCATGACAGTGAAGTAGATTCCCAGACACAAGATAGGGTGGTGGGTAAGGGAAGAATCAAACTCTTTATACCTGTCAAGTGCTCAGAAATTGCAAAGTCAACCTTCTCTTCAAGTCAGATTGAAGAAACTTCAAGATCTGCATGAGGGTGTATGGGTTGGGGTTTTTTTTGTTTAAGTCAGTAGAAGACAAAAAAACCAGTTTTGTTCTAAGTGGGAGCATATAATCTATGAAGTAAACAATGAAGTCGGGAATGTCATTTATTTAAAAAGAAATTAAAAACATACCAAGAGTTGTCTTTTTAACTTTAGCACTACAAAAGGTGTCATCCCAAAGCCACCGCTCAGAGTTTTGTTACCTTCAGTTGAAGCTTGGGCTGGAATTCTCGCACTAAATTCATGGAGGAGTCATATACGTTGCTGCCAATTTTCACCCACTCCTTGAGGGGCACAGGGCGAAAATCTGTACAGTATAGCTCTGCATCTAACCATGAGGCTAGGAGTCCCAAATTAGGGAGGGTAGCACTCATGCCTACTATCTGTATCCCACCAAAACCAGGGCTGGTCATCTTCACCTCTCTGGAAGTGGTTAAAAGAAAATGACAGTTAGTGACAACACTGGATAATGTTCTGGAAAATGGAATTCAGCAAAATTAACTCAATCTGTTTCCTTCCAGACTCTAAAATGCAAAGCTACTTTTTTTAACTTTTTGACAAAGAAACAAGCCATACTCTACTCTTAGCAAACACAATGTTATGTTATGTATTGATTACAAGATAATTCAACTTGTTATCATTTTGAACCTAAACCTCAACCTTCTTTAGGTAACAACAGCTATAAATGACTGCTTATTTGGAGAAACTGAGAACAAATACATAAATCAACCAACTGACACTAACAAAAACATGGAAATAAATGAATGGCTTAATCTCCACTGCAATCTTTTAAGCTTAAATGCCTTAATTGAAACACTTCTATTTGTTTCTGTTTCAGCACAAATAATACTAAACTAAGGTCTTCCTAGATCTGGGAACCAAAGCCCTAAGTTCAGCACAAATGCAAGTAGCTTCAGTCCTTAAAGTGCTGAACAGCAGCTTCCATTAAAGGCAGTGAGAAGTAATGGACTCCTAACAGACCAGAAAACACAAACTGTTAATTTAGATACCCAAACGTAGATTTTAATTCAGGCTTTTACATCCACACAATAGTTTTGGGCGGTTTTTTATGCTCCCACGCTTAAGTTTGAAAACTACTCATTTGCATTGGACTGAGCCATAAATTGAGACCTTAAAAAACAAAAGGTCTGACAAATCAACATGAGCTCAGAAACAGACAATCTTTTTAGAAGACCACACCTTCAGAGGTGGGTTGTAACATCTGGCAAAGACAAGACAGAAGAAACAAGATAAGCCAGAAGATGTAGTACAAAAAGCCAGTCACTGATGAGACAGAAATAAGGAGGAAAGTAGACTCTCTAATCCAAGCTCTTCAAGCATTTGCTAGTACAGCTCCAACATCAAGGTTGCAGATTTTTGCCCCTGCAGCAACTTGGGACCCTTTTTTTCCCTAAAGCATCTTTTGACCTTCAAGGATCAAAAAAGTTCCAGCTCCACAACACCCTATTTGACTGGGGAAGAGAAAAATAGGCTACAGAATTTTAGCTGGGTCTGTGAAAGTCGTGCAGATTAAGAAGGTTACACCTTCTCCTCCATTTGCCTTTGTCTATGTTTGGGCACTATGGAACTGCTGGACAGTTTTGCTGCTGAGGATCTAGATGCTGAACTCTTAAAAGCCTCTAGATCTCTTCTGAAACATTTAATCTGTTCCCCAGTGTCCAATCAGTTGTGCTAAAGGCAAGAAACCATGTTAATCACTAGGCTATTGCATGTTACAAGCAAAGCCAGAGCTCGCCCTGAGCAATGCTAACTAAGCAGACTACTGGCATATCCTCTTAAGCCTTGTGACCAATTCACCACACACAAGGTAACAACATGCCCACTCTTCCACAACACCTGAACATTTCTGAAAGATAAATACCCCATTCCACGAAACACTGAAAAAACCTGCTAGCAAAACTGTTTTAAAAAAATCCAAAGTTTTTTAAAAAAACTTAAATAGGCTAAAGAAGTAAATGAAAGCTTCAGCCTTATTTCTTTTCCTGAGAGAATAAATCCCATGGTAGCACACAAATTGAAAACCATGAGGAAAAGAGGTTCTGACTACAATACCAGGCCCCTGAGAGGTGGTATGATGAGATCTTAATAACCAAAATAGTCTAGGTCATCACTCTCATAAAAAACCTGGAGCTAACCCAAATTTCCAATCACCCAGAGAACAAAATATTTAGAGTCATCCGTAATTTAGCATTAAAAGACAAACATCCTGGTCTACCCACCGTTTTGCTACCTTCTCTGTAACATATCTAACTTTGGTCAGGAGGAGTTCCAGCAAATATCCTCGATGAGAGTCTCCCAGCATGTGCAACTCGTCCACAACCACCACTCCTGATAAAGAAAAGCACTCAGGTTATATCTGACCAACCTCCAAACTAAGAACAGATAGCCCCAATCCTTTCACATTCCACATAAAATGAAATTTATATTCACAAATCCAGCTATGCTTTACCAACACTAGGGCTTCCTTCTGTCACTGACAGAGACAAATCATGACCAATATCATGACATTCCACACACAACCCCAACCACACATATGCACACAATCAGGTTTTAAAAAAAAAAAATAGGTTGCTAGTCTAGCCACCATACAGTATTGCAGTACCTGTACTGCAGCCTCTCTGCAAGTAAAAACCCCCAGGCTTCAGATTATCTGGAAAGGAAAATTCCAGCACCGAAATGAGCAAGTCAAAAGCTTTGCTGACATCACTGTCTTAGTAAAAAACATAATTTCTTACTAATACAGTAATGTCAGAAAAAAAACCAGGAGCAGATCTAATTAAACTGGCATAGTCTGCTTCCTATTGTTTCATTTTTCATTAACCAAACCTGAATGAGCCCTACTATTTAGCTTCGGTTTTGTAATGAAAAAATATTCTTATGTGACAGCTTTGTTGTCATCCTACCTCGTGCAAATGACTTTTTAATCTATTAACCACTTCCATCAAATTTTTAAGATGTGCAAAATATCTAAAAGAATAGTGTCTAAAAAGCTTTCTGAATATCAGCAGCTAGAGACAACAGATCAGACTACAGTCTGCCCTGAGGAGAAAACAGAGACACTATAACTCAGGCACCCAGTGCCCCTCCTGCACACATCCCAGCAGCAGAATGTACCATTTCTGGCCAGCTGACAGGGTCCCAGGGACATGGGATAGGATAAAGGAAGGTTGAACAAAAAAAGCAGGGCACAGAGGACACTGGCTTCATTAGTTCTGCTGCTGTGAAATTTCTTTTTCCTCTTTGGTGCAGCTATGTCATATCTTTCTGGTACGGCTAAAAGAGCCAGAGCTTAAGGGCAAATGTGACCTTATATTATCTGTTTCAATGCTATTTTTCCTTCTTATTTTTTTTCTCTCCTTCCTACATATGTTCCTTCTCTCTCCGTCTGTTTGCTCCCTCCTTCTCTTTCAAACCACCCAAGTTAGAAAAGAGTGCTGCACTGTTTCATCAGCCTCTTTTACAAACTCCCACCCATCCAGCTCCTCTGTCTTCCTGCACTTCCTCTATTCGGTGCTCACTTGTAAAAAGTGGTAATTCATTGGTCACCAAATACGCATTTGTTCAGCTACCAGAAAAAGCTTCTTCCTGCTTCCCCATACAACAATCTGTCTGAATTCTTCCAGAAGCTGAGACAGGACAGTTTAATCAGATATCTACTGAAGTAAAATCCATACAAGTTACCTTTGCAGTCTTCGTGCCAAGCAGCAGCACATTTTACTTCCTGAGACGAAGCATAGAACACTAGTGGTACCTACAGGCCAAAGCACAGGGAATGCCACTATTTTTTGCACGGGCCACTTGTTTTATCCTTCTGCTTCTACTCAGCTATAACGTATATTCAGACACTAAAGCTGTGTATTGTGTTGCCCTGGCAGCCTGCGAGCTGGTGAGACCTGACTGCCACATGTGCACGAGTGCTCTCCCCTGTTCAGGCAGCACTCGGAACACACCCACTGGGATAACTCAGCAGGGGCAAACAGGCAACTGGTATTTTTCACAAAGCTGTCCTCTCCTTAAAATGAAATTGCAGTCAAGGAGGACTTCAGGCCCCAGCACGCCATGGTGTTTTCTACTTCACAAGTTCAGGAAGTTCTGGCAAGCGGGACCAGAACTTCATCATACTACATTGCTACGGAAAATGAGCCTAGCCTCAGCCTCCTTTACTGTCTGCAAATTAGGTGTGTCCCTAGAAGACAGTTGAAAAAAACCTACTAAAAGGTACCTGAGAGCTATCAGACATGTTTACTGTAGAATAACTAGGCTGGTTTAAGTCCCCATCCTGTTTAAAACTAAAAAGTTCTGAATGACAAGCAGGGAGGATTTGGTATTTGCTTTGAGGTTTTTTTAGTACAATTAAACCAGTAGCTTTTTAATTTCAAGTTTAAATTAAGAAAAGGAACAAGTATCATAACAGCCCATTACAAATCCATTCCCAACTGACACACTGAGAAAGCAGTAGATTTTTCTCTAAACACTTCCCTAAAAATTTCTTCAGCATCAGCGTCAAGAGCCTGAACAACAAGAGGGATATCACCTCCAGTGTACCTGGATGTTCAAAACTGACATGTTACATAATAATTAGCAACACAACATTGCTTTTAACTGCTTCATACAGCAAAAAGAGCTCTGGCAGGCAGAAGATTTGAGTTTCTCTCAACAATTTCCAAAGGCAATGTGAGCTATCAGCACGGGGTTGACATCAACAAAAGGAACAGCTCAAGCTTGAGATGGAATCCAGCCAGGATTGCAGTCATCTCCCAATAACTCATCTCAAAAGATAAAACACCCTTGTTACCAACCAGTCTAAATTTAGAATTAATTAGAAGACAAGGTACAATCTTGCAGTTTCAGACAAGCTTGCTTTAGGTGACAGTTAAACTGGCATTTTCAGTTCATGCTCGTATTTTACAGCTTTTATGAAAATTCATCTCCAAACAGAAGGTTTGTGCATTTCTTATATAAAGATGATTTTTTAAAATCAAATTAATTTAAAATTTGATGTCAAAGAAGCATACAAAGAAGAAAAAAAAAAAAAAGAAAAAACCACACATTTTTACCCTAATTTCCATTATATGGCCATACGGAGGCACAAGGGAAATGGATGGTTGCAGCAGAGACGTTCTCAAATGGTAAAGTTAAAACATGATGCTTTCAGGAGTTATTGGTATTGAGGATACATATTCAAAGTCAAATCTTGTAGTCATTTGGCTGGTTATACTTAAATGACTTGTCTCAGGTACGTTCACCTTAGAAACCACAGCAAAATGTAGGGATGAAATGGAGGTCCCAAACTAAAGGAATTTGGTACATTTCAGTACACTGAGCACACCCAAGCCAACATCAAGATGGTTTATCCTGACCCCACTATCTGCCCTGTGCTAGCAGTACAGCTTGTACAGTGTGGTGACCTAGGATCAAATTAACCCTATTTTAAACAAGCAAAAACCCCTAAACTAAGTAGTCATATATTGAAATAACTAACTGCATGATCACCATTCTCTTGCAAGTGAAGGGATGAAGATGTACATTCAAGAACTGAGCTGGACTGCAGGAGCCTCAGTTTGAATGAGCTTAAAATGCAGCACAACAGTCACCCACTCATCTTCCAGCCCACTGGCAGTTTTCTAAAGCATACATAGTGATTCAGCCCCTACAGATCCAGGTGTGAATGTGTTATCCCATGATCTCACACTCTAAGAAATCCTGTAAGGCTTTATTTCCCCTTTTCTCCCTTTAAAAAAATCTTCTGGTATACAATGCAGCAGAGTATTATGATACCAGATGCACACAGAACAGCAGTTTCAAAGGTGGAGATCTCAGAACAGTTTGACGCTCACCTATTTTTCCAATTTTTGTATTCTTAAAATAGCAACCAGCTATGTTACAAGACAGAGTGAAGACAGGGAGGATTACTGTATTAAACAAAACTGGGTATAGCTTTATTGAGCAGAGAAACAAAGAGAAAAACAAACTTCTGATTAGACTAGGAAAGCACATCTCTCTCCAGGTGCTCGCTGGAAACACTGGGCTTCTTCAGGTTTTACATCTCCTTCCAAATACTAAATGAATACTACCCTTATGTAGTGGCCATCAGGGCCACAGTGACCCAGAAGCCAGTGTTACAAGGACAGAGGGCTTTTGAGCGAACTACAAGACAGAAATGAATGCCACAGCCCTCCTAGTCACCATGCCTACCCAGAGGAGCCCTATCATTCCGCTTATCAGGATCCAGATGAGCACAAAACATAATCTCTTCCTCAAGCTAATGAAGATAGATCATAAATTCCACAATCTCTGCCCAAAACAAATGAAGATAATACATTCCTGAATTCAAACACATCTCAGACCTTTAATTCAAATTTATTAATTAGAAGATATTTTCTATCAATGGGAATTGCTGCTTATTGCGACTAATCAATGTCCATGGAATCTCATCCATGTCAGACAAACTAAAACCTGCAGCTTCTACATACTCATCCCAGCTGCTGAGCTACATGGAACAACTCTGACTGCCCTCCTAAATCCAAATCAGAGGTGCTCTGGAAGAAGAAAATTGCTCAGTTTTTCTGTATGGTATGTCTGTCAAACACATAACTGAACAAACTCAAAGCATCCCATGATTTTACATGTACTCAGAATATATAATAAACCTCCTCCCCACAACAATCAAGCCTCGGTATTTTACCCAGTGAGTCCATTTTGTTTTCTTCTATTAGTCTATTTATTAGTCCGTTGGCTTTCTCGATGGTGCAGACAGCAACATCCAGAGCAGAGAAACGGCCTGCAGGAGACATGCTTCCCATGTAGCCTCCAACTGTCACATCCACCTCCTGAAACAGGGACTGTTTTCCAAGGATACAGAATGTCATGCCAAGGTTACAACTCTGAATTTTGACTAATGCCTGCTGGAATCACATAAAAGCCTGCATTCTACACTTACAATTTCTAGTACTGTTATTGCCAACTAATCAGATTAAAGCCATAGCTCAGCCTTACTGATACTTTTTTCCACTGTCATTTTTTGTTTCCAAAACAGAAGCCACGGAGTACACATTGCAAGATAAATTGTACACAACTGAGTAAAAGATAAAGACCACTGTTTTGTAAAAAAGATTTCATATTAAAAATGTTGGAGAACACACAGTGCAACAGTTTATAATACCAGTGGGTTACATACAAAGAAGCCTTCCTCTCGAGAAATCTTGGGCAAAAGCCAACTGTGTAACCCCAAACACAATGATGACAAGAAGCCAAGAAACAACTTATTTTCTTCCAGGGCTCATTACTGCTGTGCCAAAGCTTTGGCACATCACACATAGCATTAACAAGAGGTACAAATGTTTGGACCTCATGGGTAGGATACTGTATGATTTCAAATACGTGCAGCTACGGCCAAACCTTAGGGCAGGAGTAGTACAACACAGCATTGATCATGCTCCAGCTTTAGAAGATTAACGCAAAAACGTGTCTCCATTATCAGTCGCTACAAAGTAGCTTTTGCACTCGGTTTGTAGGACTTCCTAGCAATTTGCAAGGTTAAGATACCATCTCAGTTGATTAACAACCCACAGTGTGCTAAATGCCACAAACCATAACAAAAATCCCTGCTGGATTTGGATTTGACTTTAGTCATTGTTGTTACCTAATGGAAACAATGTTTGATATGAAAACCTTTAAAAAAAAAAAAATTATGTTTTAAAAAGATTGATCCCACTGTAATTTCATTTTTAAATACCTGGAGCGAAGAAGGCAAAGTGAAATCAAAGGCACAAAATTGTGGTGGAAGACCCCAAGAAGAGCTAAAATATCTTTTTATCCTTTCAGATGACGTTAACACCTTCCCTTTGTAGTTTTTCTGACACAATCTCTAATTAGAAACTTCTTTTAAAGTTTGTATATTATAAAATCTGAATAAATGCAAGCAACAACGCTTTAAAAGTCAAAGCTGAAATAAAATGTTTTAATCAACTCCATAACATTTTTCAAAGTTCCCTTCCTGGATAAAACTTTCATTTTTTTATCTCAGCCTAGAGACAATTTTGAATTATCTACAAATCCTTTCTGAAACCACTCTGAATTTTTTTTTCCCCAAAATCCATGCTTTTGCATTTCTGTTTAAATAATGTGACCTAACAACTACTGCCCATAAATTTACCTCCTTGAATGCTACTTACCTGCAGATAACATTTCTTCTCCTTGGCCACAGAAACAAAGGGAAGGATGAGAAGAGCTTTCTTACGAGTCTCCAGGACTCGCTTCAAAATAAGCAATTCTGCAACAAGAGTCTTTCCAGCACTGGTAGGAGCTTGAAAAAAAAATATTTTTTAATTAATTTTTGAAGAGTAAAAAAGAAATCCAACGAACCAGCATCACAAACCTAGTATAGAAAGCAGTTACTGGCAAACCTAGGGTGGGACTCTTCAGTTGATGTCTCCCACCCACAACCACAACCACATTTGCAGTCAACTCCATAAAGAGTCAAGAAGACTAAAAATCACCCGCCTCTCTTCTAAGTTCTTCATTTTCTCAGTGCTGCTCTGGAACCTTTTTCCCACAAAAATAGGCAACCAGTTGTATTTTCCCACAGATTTCTAGTTCACCAGTCCTACCTCTCCTTCTGTACTACTTCTTCTTCTGCACACACACCCCCCTCAAACGTTATGTGCAGAGAAATGACAAAGGGACTGGAAAAATCAGATAGTAAATAACATTCTCAAAAGTATTTATGTCTACCACTGCTATTATAATTCAGTTCCTGGTTGACATAGCCTATCATTAAAAAAAGAGTCAACATTAACCGATTCCTAATTATCAGTTTCTAAAGGAACTTTAACAGGGAAAATGGGGAAAAAAGTCTCTCCTCACACTGGAAAAGAGACCATTAAGCCAGGTTTGAGGTACAGCAATGGGACAGATCTTAATGGGATGTCTCCAGAAAAAAAGAGGATCTTGACCTTTCTATCTGCCAGATCAGAATCCTTCAGCACCAACATGTTCTTGTAAATGGCAGTGGAGAAGTTAGAGGGGACTGGTTTTGTCAGATGTTCGCATACCTGAGTAAACTAGGTTCCTCCCTTCCAGAACTTGTCCAAGCATTAGGCATTCTGCTTGCCATTCAAACATCTGTACTACTCCCAGACTGTGGTATTTTTCCAGAACTGCTTTGGGAAGACCCCAGCTTGCAAGAAGCAACTTGTCTTCTTGGCCTTCAGGAACATTTACCTGTTGATATTGACCTTTGGGAGGAGAAAAATTTTAAAAGTCAAGTATCATCCTTGAATCGGAGGTCATGTAGGTTATACACCTAAATGTCAAACTTCTCTACAAAACCCTGTATTATGAGAAAAGGCAATAAACTATCTGCCCTACATTTTTCACTATTTCCTATGGATGTTTCACCATTACTCTTATCTCTTTTTTTCAATTTTTCCTCCTGTAAGATTATCCACATTTAATTAATTTCTTCACCAAATTCTTGCTCCAGTATTTGCTTTTGAGACAGAGCAGCCACTACCAAATACATACTCAAATAGAGCTTCAGCATTGATTAATATGACAGCATTACAATGTATTTGCCATCTCATCCCTATCCATACCATTTCCCTTTTAAATCACATTGACATTAACCTCTTTTTTGCCTACTAGAACAATGCTAAGAAACAGTCAAAATTAGGAAGATACAAACTGTTGGTTAAAAGCACTGGGGATTAGATTTCTCTGAAAGAAAACCCTTCCAAAATGTGGGGTCAGTTGGACACACGAGTGTTGCTTACTGAATTGTCTTTGAGGAGTTGCCCTATGGAAATATGTAGGTTGCCTTGCTCCGCTCCATTTTCAGAAACTGACAAAATTGTATCTTGCAGAACCTAATCACACCAGGGAGGTGTGGCATGACTGGAGAAGAGACCAAGAGATGCAAATGCTTTAAAAAGTTACAGAAAAATCGCTAAAGAGATGAAATTGCAAGATACTTCAAGAACATCTTGATTTTAGGTATTATATATAACTTGATGCTGCATACATCTTGATTTCTCTCGTGATTCAAGAGCACAATAAGCTGGTAAAATGTATGTATAGCATCTAGAAGATTCACTTTAAGTAGCTCTGGCTGGCAGCAGGACCATTTGATATGACACCTTACTACAAAATGTTTGTATAATACAATACATTTATATAAAATCTTGTATATTGTGTATAGAAGTATATTGTATATGCTTCTTGTGCATTGTATACGCATTCTTGAATGAATTTGACAACATAGGTAAGCCTTGCCTGGTATACCACAGTACCGACTACACTGTTTATTGTATTATGGCAGCACCTAGAGGCCAAGAAAAGAATAAGGTCCACCATTAAACGACGTACAGTGAAACTGGCCCGACCCCAGAAATGTGCACAGAACACACATTTCCTTAACTACACAGTGATTAGTTCAGCAAAATCCTTCGATTAGCATTTTTACGCCCACCACCTTCCTAACAAACTGCAGCCACTGCCCTCCAGGGAGAAAGGCAGGGGCGAAGCGTCGGGCCTTCTGCCCCAGGGCAACGCGTCTCTCCCGGGGCAAAGGCCGGGAGAGGCTCGGAGGGTGCCCGGCCCCGTGTCCCACGGGGCAGCCCCGCTCCCCCTCGCCCAGCACGTCCCGACCCGCCACGCCGCACGCTGAGGGAAAGGCGGGGAAAGGAAGGAAAGAAGGAAGCGGAGAGAAGGGCTGCGCTCTCCTGCGCCGGTACCTG
>VXAY01002641.1:579676-635876 GCA_013399855.1 Oxyruncus cristatus
AAAAAAAAAAAAAAAAATCACACTTAAACGGAGTGACTAGGCCATGGTACAACAAAACTAAGACCAGAAGGCCCAAAGACAGATTGGACAGGGAAATCTTTTTGACCTTCTAGGACATTAAGACTATTTTTGATACAACCTAGAATTTTGTTTCAAAAAGTGACCTTAGTTATGTGGAAAATGATACATCTTACAAGAATTTGTTCCTATTTCTCCACTTTCTTTGGAGAATAAATCGGAATGAAAAGGAATAATCAACTATTGACAAGCATTTGCACCTCAGAAGCAGATATACTGACTACTCCTCCTGCTCACCCTTAACTTCCTTAACCAGGTTTCCATAAACTAACTTATACTTCATGAGGAAAAAAACAGGGGGAAAAAAAAAGGAAAAGAAACTCATTTTTCCACTTCCGGTGAAGCTTATCCTTCCAAACAGCTTCACATCTTCAGTATCTCCAAATGTTACAGCTCTGTTCTTCATCTAAATCATTATTCAAGCCCTACAACCCCCTCTTCTATATTTTTTTGATTACTGGATCCAAAAAGCTTACTCATAAATACAGACACGTAATGTATTGAAGGACAAAAATCAGAATTTCCACTATCGAGGGACAGTTTTCTCAAAAGTACGGATATAAACTAAGGGCAAACACTTTAAATTGTTCACATGTATAAATTAAATATTCTGTACATTAAAAACAAAGTATTATCAGGATGACAATTAGATGAGGTTCTATGCAATGCTCTGCCTAGAAGGGTCTTAACAAGACAAAAGCAAAACACTTCTTGAATGTACAAAAGGCAGGCTGAATTTCCTTTCTTAGGGCACTGATGAACCTATAGCAGCACACACATAAAATTTTGGCGGCTGTATTTTAGAAGGATATTAAAAAAATAATAGAAAAAAAGGAATCTTCCAGAACAGCTATAGATATTGAAGTACCACACAGGGGGACTGAAAATCTGATAGTCAGAAAACTAAACTGATGTGCCATCTGCTTATGTTCTGCTAAAGAAGGCCTCACTATGTTTTTTTTGCAGCTTATGTTCACCCAAGACAGTACAACAGTGCCCTTTAGTAAGCAAAGCTGCTAGTTACCAAAATTCAGCCAGCAAAATATAGAAACTTTTAGGTAACGAACAGATAATTAAGCAATGTCATAAACCCTCCTCCATCCCAGAATCCATTGAGCCCTGACTGTCTTTAGCAAGTGTGTGCTATTTTAGCTGCAAGCTAAAAGTGTCACTCATGTAGGCTTTTTTTGTCTCCTGCTTTTAATACCTCCAACAATGAATTCTAATTGTTTGATGCTCAGGAACGATTACAGATGTGCATGTATCATTAAACAAACCAAACAGATACCACTGGACTACAGCTAAATACCTTACTTAAAATATCATTTTCACATGATTTCTGCCAAATCTGAAGGTGAAAGGTGTGTGGTTTGGGGTTTTTTTAACTGGAACAAAGCACTTACCGTAACCGCTTTTTAAGTTGAAGACTATCATGGATAATTCTTTTGACAAATTCTAGTTCTCCTCCCTCAGCCATGATTTCTGTGATACCTCCTGTATTTACAGAACTGGGAGGGGGACGCCGTGGATTTCGAGAATTTACTCCCTGGATAAAAATAAAAAGGGACATTTGACATAACCATTTAATGAAATGTTCGTCTGTTTTGGTCACTGCTTCCTGCCTCAGTTGGTAGCAAGCACCACCACCTCTAGCTATATTACCATGGGTAATAGACAAAGATACATTCCAAACAAGCATAACAGTGAAACTGCTACAAGCTCAAACCTAGGTAAGCTATTTAGCACACATCAGGATCCTGTTAACATGAAGTATGTGGTTCCAATCCACGTAAGACATGCTGACCACATGCACCTACACAATTACAAACTACAGGGTTTAATTAATCTCAAATCTTTATTCCACTGGCCTATATTGTAGAGTTACATTTCTGACTGCATTCAGTGAGTATTACAAGACCTGCTCTGAGCTTTATGATACCGTCTACATCACTAAGGAAACAAAAAATACAGATAAGCATAATGCCAGAAACTAATTCCTCTGCACCATTGTAATGCAGCAGGCACTTGATTACAGATTTACTAGCTGTCTAGTTTCCAAACTAATTCTCTAAGACAGTAGGAACATGTGCAATTCTACAGCTCATCCTCCACTTTCAGAAGGATAACAGTTAAGTTTTCAAAACTCCCTTAGGAGCCATGGGATGAGGAGGGAGAAGACTTAAATGCTATTTCATAATGATCTGGAATTTTCCACTCCAGCTTCCCCAAGCAAAGAGGTTAAATCGTTGCTACCATCCCACTGACAGAATACTGAAGTACAGGCAACATTCAGTTTGTCAGCTTACCTTTGCTTCCAACTGGTTGGCAAAAAAGGGGGGGTTGCACATGCAGAAATCATAAATTATCTCAGATTCTTCCTTCAGTGCATCCATTAGGAGTGTCTTCTGTGGTACCTTAACCACTATCAGAAAATGTGAATTTGGTCAGTAAGGAACTTCATATTCTATCTAGCATGCCATATACATTACACATTGTATAAAAACTGTACTTTCTAAACAATAACAAATAAATATTTGTTATATATCAACAAACACATAACAAATATCAGCATGCAAATAAAGACTTCAGGTTAAGGATTTGCACACAAACAGCTTGTACGTTTATACACAGCAGCAGAATCACCAGCCTGTTTAAAACAATAGGGACTGTGTGAGTTATACTGAGTTCCACAATACAACCTCAAATGAGCTTTAAGGCCTTCCAACTACAGGCACTACAGCTTCTCATGAGGCATATTCCTTTGCCAGCCTTTTTTCCAGTTTGGTGAAACCCCACCACACTGCTAAAAATCCTGTGATGGCAGCAGTTAATAGGAAAATCTCAGTGTTCTCCACACCAAGTTCTGGATTTCAAGACTGACACGGACAACAGACTAAGACATATTGTTCATAAGGATGCTTCCAAAATCCAACAGAAGCAAAGTTTTTATTTCATAGCTGATAAAATGCTTTTTAGTACACTGAGTTCCTACAGAAAATTTTTCAAGATCATTCCAGATCAATTCTGGCATACTGCTATTGCTACCACAGGCATTGTTAGGACCTCATTCAGAAATGAGGACAAAGAACTCTATCTGTACAAGATAGGCCTATGTGGCAGTGTCACACAATTATCAAAGGGGAGCACTCCAGGTCTCCTAGCAGCAGAAACAGCACAAACACTAAGAAATATTCAGTAACAGACAAGAAATTCAGAGATAAAAACACCCCAGGGTGAAGTTTAACTTTCAGATTTTTGTAAGAATAGTTCTGCATCCACACATTCCATGCTAGATGACCTGGTTCTTTGGTTTAAGCACATAAGGACCTTAGTAAATACTCTGCTTCAGTAAAAACAATTGAGCACATATTTGGAAGGAACACAGATTCTGATACGCCACTGAACACGGCAAAAATATGTCACAACATTTGTACACTACTAAATACCTTATTACATCATACCTTTTATAAGATCAGACAAGTTATTCTGTTCCACATTCTTCTTGGCATAATTAAAGCACATGTCATCCACTTCTGTTGCAAGAAAATACCAGCCATTTAAAGTTGCTCCAAGTAATGGGTATATGCAAGATGCTCCTGTCCCTGCAGGAGTGAAAATCCATGAGAAAGGCAAAGTAAGTCTCTGGTGTTATACCTGGTGTTAACTATGTGCTTTTTACAACAAAAAGAACTAACTTCAGAAAACGCTGATTACTGATCATCTACTCAGATCTTTAGTGAATTTTATTTTCGTAATTTGAAAAATAACTTTATTAAATTTTTTATGTTACTAAAAGTGCACATTTGACAATCTGGAATAAATTTTCTAGTTAATTATCAACTTTGTTTTAAGCTATTTTTCTTCTGTACAAGAGTGATTAATTTATATACAGAAAGCCAAATACATTCTGGTTTTACTAAAGCAAATTTTAGTTTTACTAACAACAAAGATATTTTTCCTCTACATTTTTCTACTATCTATCACAAATAATTTACTTTGATGCATACAGCAACCACAGAAAAAATTCTGTTCCACCAGACTTTCTCTGATGTCCAAAACTATCAAAAAAGCACAAGTATCAATTAAGATAACTAAAAAGACAGACAGACAGACAGACAAAAACTTGGAAACAGAGAGATGCGAGCACCAAATAATTACAGCATATCTAGGTGGTCAAATTACCAATAACTATTAAATTTAGGATTAAAGGGAATGGATATAAGGGAAAGATATCACAACACCACAAAACCTGAGTTTAGACACATATCAGGAGTCTGTTATCCTGACTTACTGAAGCATCCATGACAATGTCTGTCAGTAGGCAAAAGCATGGGGTAATTTCCAACACTCCTGCCACATCTCTCTTGGATGACTTACTGCTCTCCAAGAGTTGCAACATCAAAGCTCATGCAAACTCAAACTGAAGATTTTGCAGTACGCGGAGGACTTAAAAAGATCTGTCTCTTCTACCCAGCCACCTACCGTGATGAAGTTCATCAAAATCATTTTCAAAACTGAAAACTAATATCAAATGCGTAGAAGGTGGCTAAGAAATTTAGAAGTTATAAAAGGAAAGCAGTTGTGCACACAGCATGTGGTTGATAAAAACCTGGTATCCAGCACAACTCCAGCTAAAAATACAAGTCAGCAAATTTCAGGAGATAGAAAAATTCCATTATAAAAAAGTCATGCTAGCAAATGCCAAGAAAACAGAAATGTAAGATCTGGCACAGTTACCCAGATTCCTGAACCCAAGCTCTGAGGAAGTCAGTAATTTTAATGTCCAGCATTAAAACATAGGTCAGAAATTAAATTCCAGCTTCTCTCAATTTCATTATGAGTTTTCTTCAGCACAAAACAATCTTCAAAAACAAGCCCTTGAAACTGTAAAGGAAAATTCTATTGACAAAATAAAAGATGTGAACTAAATTCAAATGTACTACTGATGCCTTTTAAATAATTCATATAGAATAACCAAAAATTTGGAATCTAAATGCCAATTTTGTTACTTGTATGTGGAAGTTTCTACAGAGCTTGCATTTTTTTTCTATTTCTTATGAAAAGCACATTATGTGCGTCAGTGTATATCTTATAAATTCACATCTCTACTGAGTAACTGTTTACATTAATCTGCTGCCTAATCTAAATATTGTCCTCCTATTACCCAATAATATAGACTGAAACCGAACAAACTACACTGGACAATATTATCCATCTGTTGGTGCTTAGACCAGTTTAAAAAATGGTTTTCTACAATAAACAGGAAATCTTTGACCATCTACAACCAAAATACAGCTTTGCTAGCATTTGCCCTCATTCCTAATTAAGCCTTTTCTAGAATTTAGCTCATGAAAATAGCTAAACTGAAATAAATTAAAATAAAAATCAAAGTTTAAAAAGGACAGATCATTCACCTGTCAAAATACCCATATAAGCAGGAAAAATGTTATTAAATGGAACACTAGAAAATATTGCTATGCAACTCACCGACTCTCTTGTGTAGACATTCAAAAGCAAAATTAATAGATTACAAACTAAACAAAATTCATCAGTTAAAACTCTGAGAACAAACATCATCTTTTCTCTTTTTTTAATTCTTTTAGAGCGACATTTTTGCCTGCATTAGTTGCAGCCTACTTTTTGTGTATCACAGAACACTCCACTCAACAGAATTCAAGGATCCGAAAAGTCAAAGTCAGAATTTTTTTTCTATCTCAAACTTAATGTTTCCCTGGGGGTGTGTAACAAATCACACCTGCCAGTGCCGCTCTCGGGAAACAACGAAATAAACATTTTGTTTTGCCAAGTACCTATGTCGATGCCTCGCCTCAGCACTTGCTTCTCAGCATCCTGGTGGCCAATGAGATCCTCAACCCAGTGGATGTAGTTCAGCCTCAAGGGGACGGTGGGAATGAGCCTTTCCACAGGGATGTCGATGGTGAGCCCGAAATCCTCCTTCAGGAGGGTGCACGTCAGAGCCCTCACCGCCTCGGGGTCCTTGAAATTCAGGCTGAAAGGCACAGGCAGCGTTTCTAAGGGCGCCCGGGGGCGGACACACACACACACACGGGCGGGCACCCATCCTATCCTATCCCATCCCATCCCATCCCATCCCACCCTGGCCGTACCTCACCCTGCCGGCGAGGGTGGTCTGCACGTGCTGCTGGAACTCGGGGTACTTGCCAGCCAGGTAGGCGNGGGGGGCAGCCTGGCACCGCCCCGATCAGACCATCAGCTGCCGAGCAGGGGGGGAGTCCCGTCTGCTGGGACGGAGAATCGACCAGCCTGTTTCCGTAGAATCATTGAATGTTGAGGATTTGGAAAGGACCTTAAAGATCATCTAGTGCCAACACCCCCTGCCGTGGGCAGGGACACCCGCCGCTAGACCAGGTTTTTCAGAGCCCCACCCAACCTGGCCTTGAACGCTTACAGGGATGGGGCATCCGCAACATCCCTTGGCAACCTGTTCCAGTGTCTCACCCCCTTCACGATACATAATGTCATCCTAAAAACCAGCCTAAATTTCCTCTCTTTTGGTTTGTACCCATTACTCCTTGTTCTGCCACTACAGTNTTTTCAGAGCCCCACCCAACCTGGGCTTGAACGCTTACAGGGATGGGGCATCCGCAACATCCCTTGGCAACCTGTTCCAGTGTCTCACCCCCTTCACGATACATAATGTCATCCTAAAAACCAGCCTAAATTTCCTCTCTTTTGGTTTGTACCCATTACTCCTTGTTCTGCCACTACAGTTCCTGACAAAGCGTCACTGTAGCTTCCTTCAGATACTGGCAGGTTACTATGAGGTCTCCATGCAACCTTCTCTTCTCTAGACTGAATAGTCCCTACTTTCTCAGCTTGTCTTCGTAGGGGAGGTGCTCCAGTCCTCTTATCAACCTCGTGGCCCTCCTCTGGACTTGCTCCAACAGTTTCACGTCCTTCTTATGTTGGGGACACCAGAACTGTACACAGTACAATTATAATGTAAATGTTCTGTATTGGGGCATCATCGCTTTAGCGTTAGCTGCTCAATTAGTAGTAAGGCAAATAAATAAAATTATATAAACAGCT
The DNA here is from genome assembly GCA_013399855.1 of Oxyruncus cristatus. NCBI lineage: Eukaryota > Metazoa > Chordata > Aves > Passeriformes > Cotingidae > Oxyruncus > Oxyruncus cristatus. The sequence continues at coordinate 586,826 of VXAY01002641.1, forward strand.
GCATTTTTCTGGCGGCTGCTCTGAGGCTCACAGGCAGCAACGTGAGGAACTTCCACTCCCATAGTCATATATATTACCTAGCCAAGTCACCTTCATTACCTTAAAGAGAATTTCAGTGTTTTCTGAAACACTTCATAGCCATGGATTTCCGTAAAATTCCTGCATGAAGCCATCGGCAACTAAGCAGTGGCCTGGACCCTGGTGCTTGTGGCTTATGTTGTTCCATGATCTTTGAAACATGGATTTTAAATGATGGATTACATGGTTTGAGGTGGGGGGGAGGGGGAGGAACCCAAGGCTTAGGAGATTTCTGAGAATTTTCCCAATTTAAACACAGTTTCAATCTACAGCATGTACTTCTAATGGTTACAATGCTGCTGTGCTTGTTGAACATAAATTATGAAAGCAAAACTGTATTACATGAGCTTTGTACTGTCTCTGATTTAAAAAAACAAACAAACAAAAAAAATCATCCTCGATTAAAATAGTATGTAGGCACAGCAAAACAAAACCTCAAACTGGGAATTAAAACTGACTTCAGTTCCCAGCTTTGTCATTGACTGTCAGGAATTTCCAAGTTTCAAGCAGGAAACCTTCAAGTGGAATAGTCCTAACTGCCTTAACATGATGCTTTGGTTCCTCAGACAAAAACATATAAGATTAACATTAAAGCATAACCCATTATTATTATTTTATTTAAAGATATGTTCCTGTTTAAAAAGCCAAATACAATCAAAATTACTCATTGCATATTGTCAAAAAATTCACTTTAAATGTGCTAGCACCCCCTTTAACTCTTGACTATCTGAGAAGACCTGCAACTGGATTTAATTTCAATCCTACTTTCTGCCCTCAAGTAGCTTGTTTTTATTTAAGGTCAGCTAAGGAGCTTTTTTATGTGCAAGAGCACATAAAAGTGGGGGGAGGGGGGTCCTAAAAAATACATGAGACCACCAAGCCACCCACTCTTGCCACTTTTGGAAGTTATTCCCCTTCTTCTGCCCCATCCACAGTTACAGAAAAGAAGCTGATATGAACAAAACCAGAACGGAGGAAAAAATACTAATTTTAATTCAGAGCATTTAGTGTATTTACAATAGAAAGTTTCTCTCTGGTCAAGGGATAAAAGACTAAAAAAATCCATGTACAAATGTGTGGACAACCTGCACCTGATGCAGGCTAATCGATTTTTGTTACTTTTGGTTCACCCAGGGTAATAGCAGTGAGAAAATGGTAAGAGCCTGGAGATGGTACCAAATGGCTCTCACACCCAAGTAGCAATCACAGAATGAAGTTCAGGAAGTAGTGTGAAGTTATTCAACAGTTGCTAATATAAATATACAGACATATACACAGTCCCATTTGCAGTTAGATTAGATTCATTGAATCATTCAGATAGATAAGCAGGTAGACACAAGCCTACCGACCTGTGTGGAAGCACAGACTTGCAGAGGTGCTCATGCTACCAGGTGCACAGGTACCATCTCACCCAGACAGATGCACGCATTCCTTGCCACTCTGCACTTGGACAAACACACAGGCAGGTGTTTTGTTAATGCTAACTTACATGGTTTCTAGGTATAGGAAAAAAACTTGGAAAAAAAGCACCAGCTCTCCCATCTGACTCGCTGGCTCAGAACTCTTACTCCTCTGGGGCTGAGGGAAATGATGTGTAAAGGATACCATCCTCCTGTTTCTCACAGAGAAAGAGAGCCATCACTTCTAAATCTCAATGAGTCTTTTGCCACAGAGATAATTACTAGCTGATACCGAGAGGGGGCAATCCTCTCCTGCTCCCAGAAATAGGCACATCCTCCTGCCACTTCCCGAGTAAGATTGAGCAATCAAAAGGCTGCAATATGAGCCACTTCAACTGGTTGATCTCGCAGAAAAAATAGATCTGCAAGAAGTAAGTGCTTTAGCGTCTGAACAGTCAGCCTACCCAAATCACCCAACAAGTTTACCCACCACATGGTGCGTGAAGCACCTGTTTCAGCATCAACTTGTCCATAGAGCAGCTGATCTATCAAGTCACTCGTAACTCCTGTTTTCATCTTGATCAGAGTCCACACACCTATTCCTTTATGAGGTGCTTTCCCTCCTTAAAAAAGGAGTTGTTGCAGGGGTTTGTCGTGGCTTAAAGGTTTTGAACTACATGGGGGTTGAGAAGAAAACCTCAGCCTTCCTCCAGCATAATCTGCTGCTGTCTCCAACAAATCCAGGTGACAAGTGTTAGGAAGATGGGGAGATATGGGGAAAGGAAGAGAGTTATGATCCTCTCTTAACAGTCATAGCAAAGGCAACTGAAGCAGAAACAGATTAAAGATGGTTGTGGAGGCTGCAAGGTTGAGGGGAGTTCTGGTTTAGCAAAGCCTCTTGGATAGCATCACTGCAGCCACTGAGCTCCATCTGGTTGAGAACAGAGCTGATGTGCTCCACAGTTGCAGCACGGCCCATCTGCAGTTTCCACAGTCTAAGCATTTCATACTGGGCGTCTCGTAAACGCCGATGGTCCAGCTCAATTCGCTCCAGATCATAGTCACTCAGACCCAGGCGCCGCACAAACTCTTTCCATCGAGATGGCGGTACGTGATCCACCACAGTGTAGAGAATAGCAGGGTCTGTGAGAAGAGAAGGAAAATGGTGAGAAACAAGATGATGCAGGCTCAAGGAGAATGCAACTAATCCAGGCCTAGATGGTGCTTGGGATCTTGCATTGCCCCCTCGTGTTCAGGTCTTCTCCAGAGTAATCACACAGACTTGTGTGATGTCCAGACTTGCTCTTATCCCTCAAAATGTAATGGGAATGCTTCCTACGCTCTTGTATAAGGTTATGAGCAGAGGTAAGGGCTTTACTTAGGGCCTTGCTGCCATACACTGCTGGAAAAAAAATTGTTCTGGGTCACTACCCCAGAGGCATTAAAACTGACAGCATGTTAACACAATCCATTTCGTTGGTAGGGAAAAGGGACAACAGAAAGGCCTTGCATAGATATTTAGCATCTACACATTCACAAGCTCTGGGCATGCTTCTGCCTTTGTACTGTGCCATGCATGAAGTATACACACAGGTCATGGACACTGCATAAGATTTGTCCAACATACTCCTAGCTGCATCTGCATAATCAGGTTCTCGTTTGCCTGGGGAAGGAGGGAAGGATGGGGGAGTTCCACTTACTGTCTGGAAGCTCTGTCTTCCTTGCAGGTCTGACACAGTCTGGTAACTCATGTGAACTTTGCGGTAGAGGCACAGATGGTGTTGCGTTCACTAATGATTCTATTTCCTTGTGGGACTCAGGAAGAAGGATGGAAATTTCATTTCTTTTTACCTCAGCCTGAAAGATACATTGCTCAGTTCAGAATCACCCACAGCAGCACAATACACCTGTATCCTGCATGTTATCACTGTCTTTATATACTAAAATTTATCCAAGACAGGTGGGGAGCAGGTGCTGAGATTTTAGTTCTTCCCATATGCTGTGTTTGAGCAGAAAACACAAAACATTTCTTTTCAGCAGAACTCTAAGATTTTAACTCTTTTTTGGCACCAAAAAACAGTAGTCTGGAAAAAAAACATTTCTTCACAAAATCAAGTAAGGCTGGGACCCAAAATCACCATCATTCTAAAACTTCACATTCCACCTTTCCCATCAGCCTTTGCTGTAAGGCTGTGGAAACCCCACCTCAACTACTGCTTGGACTCTCTTTATTTACAGAGCTACATTGGACCTGAGAGAATGCTGTGAAGCAGCACTGAAAGGCTAATGGAGTCCAGATCTGAAGTGACGTAAAATTAGTCAAATCCTCCAAGCTTCAGGTACACAGAGAGAAAAGGGGATTAAGGGTCAGCTACCTGAACAAAATGCATCCAGAAAGAAAAAAGCAAAAACCAGGAGTTTGAGAAGCATACTCTACAAGAAGGGAAGTAAAATGTTAATGGCTCCACCCTCTACAGAAAATGACTTCTGAATTAAACAGCCCTATCACTCAGCTCATTTGAAAATACAAGGCCTGAAAACAGCCTATCAGGAAAAATATTACTCTTGATCCCATGCAAACATAGTTGAAAGTGGAAGATAAGCTCTTATACCCATCATCTTGCTCACCTCTGATACTGGCTCCTTGGTTGTCTGTGGCAAAGAAACTTCAAAGGAAAGAAAAAGAAAGCAGAAATTATTTTCACTTCCTCTCATCCCAGAGAAAACAGGAAAGCAGCTCTCACAGTCCTGCTCTCAAAAAGGACTTATTGCAAAATGCACATGTCCAAAAAATGAGCTCACATGCACTTCCACTCACAGCTGTGGACACGGATGAAGAGTTGCAAGAACCTTAGCAGTAGCCTTAGCTATTGAGTTCTCTGGCCTTGCAGAAAAACAGTAAAGGGATCCCACTTGTCCCCTCATATGTGTGCACATATAGAAACACACAGAAAATTATGTCTATCCCAATCAATATCACTGCATATGCTGCTGTACTCACCGCAGGAGTAGAAAGATGACACTATCCTATTTTCCCGGACCAGCTTCCCTACTTTATTTACAATGTAGAGGATAGAGATAACTCCAAATATTGCAACAAGGATACCAAGAACAACGGTCCCACCTGGACAAAAGGAAGAGAGCAAATGCATGAGTGACTAAGAAAGGAGAAAAGTGCTAGAGGAAGAACAGCAAGTGATGATATATATAATAAAATATAATGGTTTGAGAGAGTGAGAAAAAATAACACTTTTCAAAAGGCATTAACAGAACAACAGCCCACACCAAAAAGATTTCACTGCCCCTCAGTTCCCTGATACTCACTTAGCTCAGATGAAGCTGGTGGGGTAGTCACTGGGCTATGACATTGCAAGCATTCTTCTCCAGTGCAGCTGAAAGAGCAAACCAGAGATGTGAGTGTGCATGAAATGATACACTAGCATTTGCAACCATCCTAATTAACTGACAAGTCAAGATGAGCCTGCAAAGCAGAGCAACGCAGTGTGGCAAGTGACTTTAGCTTTTTAGTGGGCTGATACCTACACAGAGGAGACTGGGGGTAGCAGAGGGGAAGACCTAATTGCTCCAGAAAGGCAGAATGGTCTAAAATTATGTCTAGATGGAAAGAACCTTGAGAAAAATTTCCTCCCTCTTTGGAGCTCATGACTGCTGTTTCTCCTACTCAGTGGTGGAACACCTAGAGTAAAAAAGCTCACCTGTTGCAAGGTTTGCAAATGTTACTACGTGACAGGAAGAACTGAGGCTTACATCTGCAAATTGTGTCCCTGTCCTTTGTACCTGTAGAGAAAAGAAGAAACTGTTGCCATAATCTGGACAGAGAAGAAAACAAAAGGAGAAAAATCCACTCCAAGATGGGTGAGAGATTATCCCTCTTTAAGCCTGGAAAACTGCTACTGAAGAAGAGAAAAAGGATTTAGTCTACATATGAGACAGGATTGGAGGAGGATAAATGTAATAGAGAGTAAGAGCACCTCTGTCCTCATAGGTGGGACACCTCTGTAGAGGCTTGGAAAGGGACTCAAATTACAGTGCAGCTGAAATTGGTCTAATGTTCAAAAGCAGGAAAAGTTACTCAAGTTCAAGCATGACAGGAAGGGGAAACCACATTAGTCAGGCCAAGATGAGGGAGAAGTGGTCCCTGAGCAGCTGGGACTGGTGAGGAAGTCAGTTCAGGACAAGGAGAAATCACTTCAAGCCATGGTACACATATCCACTCTTGTGATCTGATATTCTGTGAGTGGAAGGGGTAAGAAATGCAAGAGCTATCGCTTCTAAGCAAGTCACAGGATGGACACTGAGTAAAACAGGTGTGAGTAGGAGCAGACAAGAATAGTGATGGAAGGACTTCAAGCTACATGAGAGGGGGGAAAAAGGTAATAGAACAAGCAGAATTCTGTGGCAAGTGAGGGACAGGACTAAAACAGTTCTACATCAGCTAAGAGGGAAGGAAACTGCTCAAGGGTAGCACATGATGATGACCATTGTGGATAAGCACAAGTGTGGAAACCATGACAAGATTGCCGAGCGCCAGAGGGAACACATTCACCAGTGAAAGAGCAGACATCACACTAGGCAGGGTAAGAGATGGGAAAGGGATCAGGAGCAGCAGAATTTGCAAAGGAGAAGGGATAGCTTTAGGACAACAAGGTAAGGAGCACTTAAGGGATAATAGACTACAGCACAAAGTGGAGGGCAGCAAACTATTTGTTTGAGATCTCTGATTCCTGCTGGAGATGAGGCACTTCAGAACAGCTAACACAGGTACTTCTCCCAGACACCTGCATCATCCCAAGGTAATGCCCAATTCCACTGGGTATAGTTCAGCATTACCTAAAGAGCTCTTTACTTTAAAACACTGCACAGAACACTGTGGTGGTTCAGCAACTGACTGACAAGGAGTTCAGCTGAGTACTGGGGTCAGCAGTATTCTCACCCATTGTACTCAAATTCTGCTTCCAGCAGTTGGTAAGGGAAATGCAGTGAGCATGAGGAGAAAGACAAAAAAAGGAAGGCAAGGGGGAAACTGCTCTAGAGCACAAAGACCTTGCTTCTGGACAGGCAAGGCAGAGGCACCAAAATTAAGCAGAAAATAGCACCTCACAACCCAAAAACCAGGAAAACACTCAAGGATAAAAGGAAGAAACTGTGATAGAAAGCAGGGATTGATGGCAAGGCAGGAAAAAAATGGCAGTCTTTCTGGGGGAAAGGGAGCAGACAAACCCAAGAGTTGTTCTGAAACTACAATAATTTCAGGGCAAGGCACTGCTGCATGTCAGAAATGAGCAAAGGGCTTTTAATGTCTACCCTAGTACAGTATGTCTGTACTGGAGCCATATCCATGTCATACTCACAACTGGCAATAATCCCATTGTCACATGAGCTGCAGTTCCTACACTGAAAGAGATCAGATTCAGAACCAAACTGATATTGATTCTTCAGACAGCCACATACAGTATCTTGCTTTGGGGTGCAGGGGGCCTCTACTATCTGCTGGAGTTCTGAGGAAAGAAAGGAGAAACGATTATTCCAACCTCTTCCCTTGCCCTCAGCGGAGAGCACTGTTACAATAATAGGTATTGTTATCCCCTAATTTTAACAGAAAAAGGCCAAAAAGGCCTGCAAACTGTGTCTCAGACTGTAGTAATTTGGTAACCCTTATTCCTGCTGTCCCCAATCCCTTCCCATACACTATCTTACCCATTCAACTGCTTAGTTTTTCAAGCTTCCTCGCTCACCTTGCCATCCCCTCCAGCCCCCATCTACCACCATTTTCCTCAGATCCTACATATTTGATAATAACTCACCTATACGGCAATGTGTACACTGGAAGCATTTAGACATGATGTTATCAACTGCTGTGAAAGTGCCATTAGCACACGGAAGACAGACAGGTGCCTGGTCAGGCCGATCACAGTCTCTTGCCTTGTAGGTACCTGCACGAAAATCACTTAACAGAGTTCTGACAGGAAGGCAAATGCATTGTCTTAGGGAGGACTGGAGTCACTGGCTCCTCAAAGAAACCCTGGAGTTTATGGTGTAAGGACCAAGTATACTTCCTCTCACCAGTGTGAACGACACTGACAGCCCAAAAGAAGAGATAAGGAATAAGAAGGAATAGGTACTAAGGAAGGAGCACTGAAGTAGCTGTAGGAAAGAGAAAGTCTGAGAGTGCAGGACAGGGAAATGCCCTAAGGTGAAGGTTGCTACTACTGTATTTATTTTACATACCTGCATGACACCTCATGCAGCAGTGGGTCTTTCTGGGATGTAGGTATTGGTCCAGTTGACAATGCATCTGCTTCTTTTCTCTCCTCAAGGGGTTAGAGGGGTCTCTTCCATTCAGAGCTACACGATGGACTTGCAGTGTATATGGCACCGGAGTAATTTCCACAGATTCCTTTGTCAACACGCAGATAAATGTTAGGATAACCTGTAAATGCAGATGGAGGGGGAGGGAGAGGAACAAGGTGAGAAAACATCACACCCCTTGCAGACTGCACCCCTGACTTCAGCACTTAGAATTAAATTTTACTATAACAATTCAATTTACTTGACAATTCTGATATTGGCACCCTCCACTGACAAATGTGGGAGGGGCAGATGATTTACAAAAACAAAAACCAAAAAACAAACAAACAAACAAAAAAAATAAAACAAACAAAAAAAATGGATGCCTGTCATCTCTGTTGGTAATATGCCATATAATGGTCTCCATGACAAACTGGTTGTATATAAAGCAAATACTTTTCATGATGTGCAATTTACAGATCGAATGCTTTGAAAATGCTGCAGCTTGCAAGCAAGTTATGCAAGAGGAAAGGAATGTTTTTATTAAGGAAGGCAGTAAGGCCATCCCTGTTGAAACTGTTCCATGGAGAAGAATGCATCCAGTACTTGCAGTTCTACTGAGTAAATACACAAGACGGGAAGTCTGAAATAAGAAGGCAGAGGAGGATTTCACTGCCTGAAAAGTACAGGAAAGCTTCCAAAACTACTCCTGAACAAGTCAGCCCTAGAAACATGGGAAATTTACGTTTTCAACTTCTCCCCATGTCAAACATACATCTAAAACTGCAGCTGATAACAATCAGCCTGTACAGTCTGACACAAAAATGTGCATTTGCTTTTTTTTAATTCCTTTAAGATTTCATTTCTATTTTTCCATTTGAAAATTACTGTCTCTGTTAAGATACTGTATCTGTTAAGATATTAATTAGAATTAATATCTCTGTTAAGACTGGCATGTCTGCCATATGACTGTAAGAGAGCATGAATGTGTACACACACACACACACACACACACTAACAAAGGGTTAGAAAAATAGCCTGTATCAGTAATGAAGGACACTATTCTCTGGACATTTTTTTCAAGACACTATTCCCAGCAGTGAAATTGAGAAATATGTTTATGTCATGGCCAAAAGGTCTACACTCTGGTAAGACCACAGCATAGATGACTCATCAGCAAAAGATCCTGCACCAGGAGGATGATAACAAGATTGCAGCATATCACAAACCCTATTCCTTTGCCTGTTGGCCGAAAAGATAAACAGACCCTAGGAATGTATTTCAAACATGCATTCAGACAAGGAAGAAGCATACAACAACAAAAAGATTAAAAAAAAGACCCCAACAAACAAAACAAACCCAAGGAACAAGTTGACCCAAGATTTGTGAAACCTGGATTCAGCAAGTTTTTGCAGCAAAGACCCATCCCATCCCAGCTGATAACTCCCCAAGGATATGATAGATTTGTCCAAAACCTAGTTTGTAGTACCATAAAGAACTCTAGCAGCATGATGAAAACTTGACAACCAGCATCCCCTGTCATCCACATTGCACACGAGTGATCCTGGCCACACAATCTGGCCATACATAGGTTGATGCTTCTAACTGTGTTGCAGAGAGCTTGTGCCAATGCATCAGATCATATGAATCGATGAAAATCAACTAATTTTTTTGCAAAAAACACCACCACACACAAATAATCTCACATGGAGTTTTACCACGCTATCTTCCCTCTCAATTGTAATGTTTGCCCAGTTTCCTTTTTTGAAAGTAGCAAGAAGCCCAGCAGTACAGGCACAGCTTCATAGTTCTGTTTCTTTTTTGCTTTTTCAGCTAGGAGAGTTATAGCAAAAGCAAAGTAAACCAATAAGGGTAAACCACAATGCTGATACCAATTTTGTGGTTGCAAACTTAAGAAAAGATACACAAAATGAGATGGCTATGACAGCCTCACACTGACTTGTTTCTCTCTCAGAATTAAAGCTTTGGGGGAAAAAGGTACATACATAAAAACAACTTAAAACCTTAAGAAGGGTGGGGCTTTGCAACTCTGACAAAGCTAAAATATGTATGACAGAGCTCTGACATACAAGGACATATTCAATAGACCAGATGTTAAAATGGTGAACAGGAAAAAGAGAACCACATATTTAAATAGCTATCAATTCAGACTTAATTATCTGACCACAATATAATTGTAAGCACTTCAGCAACTCCTCTGTAAGAAATAAAAATTGTTTCAGCAGCTGACAGTCTTACAAGATTGCTTGCTTGCAGAAAAATGGGTAAAAGATCATTCGCACAGATGGTCTGGTCTGGCATACAGCAACAATAAAATAATCTGATTCTCTGGCCAACAATCAATTCTCTGACATGAGAATATATACAGTCAACCCGTAAGTTACACAAGTCAGCAATGGAAACAAGATGAAAGCGTCAAAGATTAAGCCAAAAATACAGAGAAAATTGGTCAGATACACCTTCAAAACCGAAAGAAAACTGAAGAATTTTCAGTTTTTCAGATTAAGAGAAAGCGTGTCTCTATGTGTAATAAAACCAGAGATAACACATAATTACTGATCATAATCTGAGGAACAGAGAGTCACAGACCACAAGTGACTCACAAACCAATGCCTCGGCCATCCAGAAAAATCATTCACACAGTGAAAAAAACCACCACCATTTTAAGCAACTCCCCAAGCCATTCAGCAGTACACTGATTTATACCAGTGACAGACTGCATAAAATTCAGGTGATACATGAAAGTAAAATAGTCTATTCTATTTCAGTTGGAAAGGATCTACAACAATCATCTGGTCCAACTGCCTGATCCCTTCAGGTTTGACCAAAAGTTAAAGAATGTTGTTAATTTCATTGTCCAAATGCCTCTTGAACACTGACAGCTTTGGGGCATCAACCACCTCTCTAGGAAGCCTGTTCCACTGTCTGACCACCATCTCTGTAAAGAAATGCTTCCTAGTGTACAGTTTGAACCTCCCCTGGGTCAGCTTTCAACTATTTCCAGGTGTGCTATCACTAGATCCCAGGCAGAAGGTATCAGCACCTCCCTCTCCCTTTCCCCTTCTCATGGAGCTGTAGAGAATGATGAGACCATCCCTCAGCCTCCATCCTTGCAAACTAGACAAGGCCAGAGACCTCAGCAGCTGCTCACAGGACATGCCTCCTGCAAGGCACAGAGCCTGCCAGCCCTTCCACCAGCTTTGTTGCTGTTGAAAATTATAAATTACTTGAAAGTAGCTAAGTGTTTAACACAAGTTAGAACTGTTAGGCTGCAAGCTGAACTTGTAGGCTGTGAGCTGAACCATATGGCTGCGTTGTGCAAGTCAAAGATGGATCATAGTGAAACCTGGAGATAAAAACCTGAATGTCAATAATAGTTAGAATAGAAAAAGCTGTAGCTTAAACATTACTTAAAAATTAACCGCTAGAGTGGTAAAAAAAAATTAATAGCCCATAAATTGTTGTATATGAACTGTAACAACCATATTATAACATGGATTACAGAACTGGCCAAAACCCCCACTGAAACCAACCTAAGAAGATGCGACAGTGACCGTGCGGCAACCTCTGGGTAACAAAACAATGAAGACACAGAAGACCCCAGACCCTAATAATGTTTTGTCCAGACTGTCATGTGAGGACTGGGGAGGTTAGATCATAAGGGTATTATGGTCCAGGGATTTCTCTCTTCAGGGTCCCTCTTTTGAGGCACCTAGCTCCAGCTACCAGATATCATAACTGACTTTTGCCAATAAATCTATCTGATGGAGATGAGAACCTAGTGTCAAGAATTTCTTTAACAGTTGCCATCCTCTGGACACATTCAAGGACCTTCAAATCCTTAAATGGAGGGGCTGAGAACTGTATCCAGCACTCCGTGTGAGGCCACACCAATGCTGAGCACAATGGGATGTTCCCCTCCCTCTGACTGGCTGGTGATGCCGTGTTTGGTGCTCCCCAGGACACGGTTTGCTGCCCAGGCACACACTGCTGACTCACACTGAGCTGCTGCCCACTAGCACCCCTAGGGCCCTCTCTGCAGGGCACTCTCCAACCACTCCTCTCCCAGTTTATACGTGTGCCTGGCAGTACTGCATCCCCAGGTGCAGGATCCAGCATTTGGACTTGTTAGATTTCATTCCATTAATCATTGCCCATTGCTCCAATTTATCTGGAATAAATACATTGAACAGAACTGGCCCTAGAATTGAGCCCTGAGGACTGCTGGTGACCATCTGCCAGACAAATGTAGCTCTGTTTACCAAGAACTACAGCCTCAAACCATTGATAAAAGCTTGTCAATGCAAAGTTTAGAGGTCTTCTGCAAGTGAAAGAAGGTGATTTTCCACTCTTAGATATACAAGATACTCCACTTTCCAGGAGAGAAAACAAGTACCCATTAACCAATGCTGCATAGAAAAGCGGACAACCTGTATTACCTAAGCTGAATGATAATTCAAACCACATCATGCACACTACTGATTCACAATCTCAGTGAGTGGGGACTGCCCAGGGAAAATAAAGTCGGCAGAAACTCTAGGTTTTACTGCTGAAACTGACGCAGGAATAAACAAAATATGTCAGATGAAAACCAGAATGTTGCTTCCTTAAAACACTCCAACTCTCTGGGTGACAGCTACTTTCCTCTCACATTCTCCTCACATATGAGGCAACCTTAATTCCTTCTCATTTCTCATGCCAGCACTTACTCAACAGCTACAGGGAAAAAAAACAAGGCACAAGCCCAAAAACTCTTCTATGCAAAGTTTTGACAGCTAAGACAGGAGTTAGGAGCCCCTTCACCATCTCCAAACTCACATTTTCTTGAATTACTGCCACCACTACAATTCTCACCATTGCTGCTCCTTCTGCCTCACCAGGCCATGCTCAGAGACCCGCAAGTGAGGTGACATCTCCGCGGAGTAAGGCAAAGAAAGAAAGGAACAGCAAAGATAAAAGTGAAGAACGCAGCAAGATGCCAGAAAGATAGGTGGGAGGGCGTAAAAAATAAAGGACATTTGAGGGCAATGTTCTCAGGCCAAGGACAAACAAGGTGCAGTGTCCGAAACAGAGGGACAGCACAGGAAAGTGCAGCATATCCAGGCTACCATATTATCACTTCCCAAGGCTAGGAGTACCAAATTACTCAGCATGGATGCTGTGACTCTCTATCACGTTATCTGCCCTGCCTATGCAGGTCTGTAGCCCTGCTGCTACCTGCAAGGCTCCTTGCCCTCAGGGAGAAGGGTGGAGAAAGCAGGTACAGTGATACACGTGTGACAGTGTGACTGATGGGAAAAAGAGGATGGAGAGGGTTGTGTTGGGAGCAAGACTCCCTCTCCTGGATAGAGTCCATCCCTCAGTGGATGCCTAGAGGTGGGCCAGGGCTGGTCACAGAAGGGAAACTGAGTGAAAAGGATGAGGATTAGATAGGTGAAGAACGACTCCTAACCCACACACAGTGGGTTAGGACCCCATGCCTGTTCACATGAACTAATAGGTGTAGCAGGATGCTCTGACTAAGTGGGAGTAAAACAGCTCAAAATTTACCCTATTTGCTAAAGTTGCTTTTGGTGTTGAAGAATGCTGAGACCAGCCCAACTCACCAATCCCAAAGTCAGAGATTCTGCGGATGTGAAGAGCAGTGTTTCCTGATAGAAACTGGCACCAGTGAGGATGTGTTGAAGTTCTTGATAATGAAACTGATAGTACTGATAACTTATCTAAAGCTGCTGAGCTGACATGACTAGCCTAGAAACATAGGACTGACAGTCAATCACTTTATAGTATAAAAGCCTAGTTCCACATTTTAAGAGTGGGCACTCCTAAGATACCCCTATTAGGAATGTCTGTGGAAATTCTTCCTGTGAGTGGCGATGCCCCTCCAGGTTACTCCTCAATGTTGAGCAAAAGAGATTTGCCAACAACTGTTGGTATGGATGAGTAGCATCATATTTAGCATCAATTAATTGCTAGCTTTAATATTGTTCCTTCAATATTGCTTTAAAAAATAGCACACTATACTAGTAATTATAGCTATCTATATTGTGTGGTAAAGAATTATGAATGAAGTCTTTCAGTCTAAACATCATCTCATCATAGTTTGTCATTCTTAATCCTGCAGGACAAAGTTGCACAAAGGTTCAATTGCAATAACTTACTCAACTGCTTCTCTCAAAAGAGACTTCCATTTTGCAAATTCCACTTTTAAACTAATGAACTACATGCAAATAAAAGACGTTATAAGTCACTAGAATGTCTCAAATATTTCTTATCAGAAAGTTCCCTTGGCTTAGGAACTCAGCATGATACACACTCAATGCACAAGTATTCTACATATTAGTCATCTGTTAGCCTTTTTGATGAGTCATACAAAATTAGTCAGCTTGGATGTTCAGAGGAAAACAGATCCTGCTCAGATCAATGAGTTATGAAAGAAATCAGGGTCCTGAATTACCCTTATGTTCTTGAGCGCTTCAGCCACTTCCAAAAGCTCTTTGAGGTTTGCCTTTGTTTTAGTTTGCTATACAAAGATGCACAGGAAACCAGAACTTCTGCTTTACACATTGAGAAATGTGCATTAAAGCAACATTTACAGGAAGCTTTTCTCATTGCTCACCAAAACCTGGAAAGGTCAAAGAAAGCTACAAGAACCGGTATTATAAATAATCCCCCGTTTTATGAAGATCAGGTGGAGGAATGCTGTATTTTAGGCCTTGTCTAAAAGCAGAAGACTGGCAATAGCTTTGACACAATGAAGAAAGGCCTTAGAAATCTTAACTTAAAACCCAAGAAAATTGTGATTATCTGTTACAGATCATGGACTTCACATCATAAAATGTCATACATATATATATATATATATATACACAGTATATAAAGTTAGAAGTTTTTATTTCATATTAGCAGAGAGAAAGAAAATAAAGGAAAAGTCAGTTGGTGGTCACAATCATAAGAAAACTTCTTTTGAAGTTTTCCTCAGAGGACACAGTGGTGAACACTGTGGCAGAGTCCTCAGTGCACTGATATGCAACACCCCAGTATTTGCCTGCCTGCGTTCAGGGCTGAGTTCCACTGCTCTGCTGTATGGAGCACTGAAGGAACAAGAGCTGCGGGAAGGCTCAGCAGGGTCCTCCCCCTTCAATCCCAAAATGATTTTCAGCTGGGCACGAGCCCTTGGCCCCTGCCCACATTGTGCTGTGGACGTGCTCATGCCCCTTGTCAGTGACTCACTAGGTGAATTTCTAAGTCATGTAATTCTCTAGTGCTGAGTTCTATTCATTGGAACAGATACATTCCTATTTGTTTTAACAGAGAAATGTAGTGACATTGATTAGAGATGTGCTTTCTACTGTCAGGTTCCCAAGACAGCAAGAGAAAAATCCAAAGGAAGCACTCAGTTAATCAGGGATGATGACAAAATTATGAAAGAAACACAAGGCAACTTTCCCAAATACAAACAAATTATTAGGAAAGTATTTGAGAACAAAACCGATAGTGTTCTTACGCCAATATAAAAATCCATAAGGATTGAACCTCGACTGTAGTTCTGGTCCTCAGTCTTGAGAATATAAATTAACGCAGATATTATACAGAGAAAGGTAACAATGACAATCAGTGGTACAGACTGGCTTTCATAAAGGGAATGATTAGAAATACTGGTCTATAAAAGACAAAACTGGGTGGAGGATACTGTAGTGGGCACCAAGTCATTGAATGCTGGGGATAAAGTGAAATGGGATGACTGTTCTCTGTCTCCTCCAAATTACAAACTAAGAGGCATCACACAAAACAAGCAGGAGACAGACTCCAAACAAATACAGGGAGGCACTTTTTTAGTCAACATACAGCTGAGATGTTGGTCTCCCTGACAGAGTACTGGGGGTGCCAGAAACGTGCCCAGGTTCCAAAAGTGTTCATCACACTTATGAGCAGGAGGAAAAAAGAAACCCCAACACTCTGGGGTCCAAAATATGAAGATGCCATTTCAACTCAGAAATTTCTATGGTCACAAATCACTGGAATTGGAGAGAGTATTTTTATTTTTTTATTGCTGTGCACTTGTCCTGCTCCAAAACAGTTGGCAGACACCTGCTTTTGGCCACTGTTGGAAACAGGGTGGTAGCCTAACAGTTCTTTCTTACAATTCACTTGGTGGCCTAGTTTTCATTTTTTTATAGAACATAGCTTCTAACTTCAAAATGGCAGTTCCTCCCTTTACTTTCCAAAAGTATCAATGCCAGAAGCACCCTTGTGGCTATTTTGCCTTTTTTCTTCATGAAAATGAACTTTCTTTAAAAAATGAAACTCCCATTATAATTTTTTTCTTAATGTGACAGAAATCACACTGGCCTCAGCAGATGCCATTTTGTCCACTGTAACAGTTAGAAGTGCTTGGGGAAAACGCAAAGGAGCTGAACATTAGTTTAAGGACGGGCAAAAAAGAGAAAATGCATGGAAACAGGCTACAGAAAACTTTGAAGGGTCATAGGAAACATACAAGAATCAGAAAACTAGAAGGGCGGCACCAAGGGAGTAAGAAACACCATGAGGGCAAACAAAGGATGATATGCAAAGTAAATGGCAGATGGAAGGGCATGCAACAGAGTAAGAATTGTAACGCTGAAAAAAATTAATATGACTTTATGGAAAAGATAAACATTATCTGTAGGGAGTACAGTGTTACTGAGAACTTGAAATGACAAGCAAATAGGAGGCGGGAAATTTCTTCAAAAATATCCCGCTGAAGGACACCTCCTCCAGCATATTATTTAACTGAAGATAATACAATTAATTTGAGGAATCCAATGATTTTTTTTTGCACTTTATTGTCAATAATATGAATAATATCTCATATAGTGTCTTGGTTACAGCAAAATGTGTGCACCTCTATTCATAAACCAGAAATACACTTTTCTGGGTTTGTAACTTTGAAATCTAGCTGTAAGTCAACAGTTTATGTACCCTACCTAGGTCCCCAGATGGTAAGTGATCCACAGTTAGAGCCAAGGTGTAGAGTGCTCCTACTCCAAAGTTTTAGTTGTGTTCTCTTGCCAGTGCTAGATATCTTATTACCTGTTTTCCAAACTTTCCAAGTGGAAAAAAAACCAAACCAAAACAAAACCAAACACACTCTTCCGGAAGAAGGTAACATTGAGTGACACAGTTGCAACCTTCTGACAACAAATTAACCACTAACCCAGCATTACAAGTCGAGAGCAGCCAAGTGAAAAGTGTGTATTACTAGGATGCTCAGGTATTTAAGTATAAACCATTTGACCTTGTAGCCTCTACAGCAGAATTTATAGCCATGTCATGATGCTGAGTGATGCCACCCCTACTGTCACACCTTTATCACACCTCTGCTGATACCGGATGGACATTCGTGTCTAGCAATCAGGTAATTCATAAAACTCTCGGATTTCTTTTACAATTTTTTCACCCACAAAATTACAAGGAGCAGCTTAAAAGTCTTGCCCTAAGATGCCCAAGAAGGCTAAAGAAGATTTATCGGCAAAGCTGAACTTGCTTGTATCCAAATCCCGTGGTTTGTGACATAGCTACGGACGCCTAATCTTTAAATGCCCGCAAGGCGGGGGCGGTTCGTCTCCGGCTCCCGCACGGTGGCGGCGGCGGGAATGGATGCGATCCCAGCCCGGCCGGCTCCGTGCTCCCGGCGAGCCTCGGACCGCCCCGCGCGTTAACGGCCGCCCCGCGGGCTCCAGGGAATCCGCCGCCGTTCCTGTAAGCCCAGACGCCTTTCCCCTGACTCAGGGACAAGTCCCGGAAACGGCGCCGTCGAAGTCTGTGCCCAGCGGAGGGCGGGGAGCGGAGGGAGGCAGCGAGCCCCGCCGGGCTCGCCGCTGTCCCGCTGCCCGGTGACTCCGCGGGCGCCCAGCTGATGGCGCGGCTCGGCTTCCCGACCCGTTACCGCCGCTCCTGCCGCTCCGGCAGCAGCCTCGACCGCCCGCCTCGCCCCCCCGCGGACTCACCGAGCCCCGTCCCCCCGCTCTCCGCCCCGGCGCGGGGCTGCCGAGATGGAAGCCTCAGCCCCCCGGAGAGGGCGAGCAGAAAGCGGGCTGTTCGGAGAGCGGCAGCGATGCGGAGCCCTACGGCGGCGAGGAGGGTCGAAGGGAGCCCGGGCCCCAAGGCTCGGCGGCGGGCACCGCTCTGCAGACCCGCAGTCGCCCGCAGGTCCGGGGGACCGGAGCAATTGCCGGGCGAGGCGGTGCCCCGACGGCGCACAGTCCCGCTCGGCCGGGAGCGGCGAAGTCCCCTCCATGACTTACCGTCCCCAGCGAGGTGCGGGGCAGCGCCGGGGCGCGCATGGCTCCGCGGCCCGCTACATCCCCATGGCAGGGCCCCCCACGTCCAGAGGAAGCCGCCCCAGCCCTACGCAGCCCCGGCCGGAGCGGCGCGGAGAGTGACTACCCCGTCTCCAACTTCCTGGCAACGGCAGCAGGAAAGAGAGCGGCGAGCGGGAGGCGGCACGGAGCCGCGCCGCGCCCCGCCCGCCCTCCGCCGCGCACAGGCTGGCGTCGGCAGTTTTCCTTAAAAACCGAGACGGACAAGCTGAAAAAAAGCAACAGATGGCTAAAGCTGCTACAAAACACACGGGAAAGGAGTCAGAGAAGGTTCACTGCAATCTTAAAATTCCTTGACATAGGAGTGTTTCATCGTAAAAACTAATTTTCGTGTAAAACTTAACCATGTACTTGCAAGAAAAAGACTTTTTGCATCTTAACTGCCTTAATTTTAAAGAACGGCATTTTTCAGCCATGACCAGCGTTTTTAGAGTCTATATGAACACCCCGTAATTTTTAATTCAAAACACGCATTTTCTTGTATGCTCCAATGAACCAGCCGTACTGATAGTGTAAATACAAGTGAAACCTACATAACATTCTGCATGAGCTCTGCTTCATTTAATATATGCTCTTAGCATGTTTGAAAAACAAAAATACAGTTAGGAGTAAGAGGCTAAATGATAAAGAACTCCCCTTCATGTATTGCCTATTTAGACCTCCCCTTGTTTTCTCCAAGTATCTCTCTACTAAGTCAAAGGTGTTAAATCAAGGTACAAAGCATTGTTTTGGAAGAACTTGCCCATTTCAGGTGTATAAGCCCAAAATGGGTACAATTCACTCTATGGAGTGCCTGAATTCCTGTGGACAAATCCAAACACTTCCAGAGACTGTGCCTACTATGGAGTTGCTTATCTGCTGTGTGGAAGTCAACAATGGCACGTGCACAGGACAAAACAAGCAGGGCACTTTTCCACACTTCAGGCTTGGAACAGCTCTGACTTTCTAGCTGCAAGTCCCAGAAGGGAAGGAAATAGCAGAATAATCTCTTATCAGATTGCATCTCCAGGGTAGAGATGGAAAAG
Source organism: Oxyruncus cristatus (assembly GCA_013399855.1). Lineage (NCBI taxonomy): Eukaryota > Metazoa > Chordata > Aves > Passeriformes > Cotingidae > Oxyruncus > Oxyruncus cristatus. The sequence goes on from VXAY01002641.1 coordinate 606,023, forward strand.
ATTTACCAAGTTTTGTCCTGTTCATTTCCTTGCCTTGAATGAGGACAATACAACATTAGACCCTAAAGGGAAAATTCTTGCACACCGATGAACACATTCTGCAAAGGAGGAAATATTTTTAATAGTCTGTTTCAGGTTTAGCACATGCTGTCACGTGAGTGAATGAGGCACACCCTTCAATCTTCATGGAGCCTCAGCCTTCAAAAAAAAACCAAAAAACAACAAAACCATTTCTCCAGAACCACACAAATGTCACAGAAATCCCCACAAACCTTCCCATTTGACTCCTCCCGCAGCTCTGGTAGGGGAGGGCACTCTCACAGCTTTCTGCACGTTTGACATTTACACTAATGTCAAACACATGAGTGCACATCCTCTTCCTGGCTTTTGCAAGAAGTGGCAGGTCCATGCCTCCCTCCATCCCTGCCATCTCCCTGTAGCCTGCCAGGCCTCTGGCACTTCCCAAAGCCCCGTGCCTTTGTGCCAAGGCCCAGAGGGACTGAGCCCACCCTTCTGTCACAGACCTTCTGCTAGCCCAGCCACTTTATTCCCAGGCTGCAGAGATGTATTGGGTTTGCGTGGTAGCAAGGTTTTGGTAGCAGGGAGGCTACAGGCTTCTGTGAGAACCTGCTAGAAGCTTCCTCCATGTCTGGCAGAGCCAATGCCAGCCAGCTCCAAGACGGACACACCACTGGTCGAGGCCAAGACCATCAGAAATGGTGGTAATGCCTCTGTGATAACACATTTAAGAAAGGGGAAAAAAAGTTATTTTGTAGATGTAACTGTGGACAGAGAAGAGTGGAATGAGAATATGTGAGAAACAGCTATACAAACACCAAGGTCAGTGCAGAAGGAGGGAAGCAGGTGCTCCAGGCACCAGAGCTGAGGTTCTCCTGCAGCCTGTGCTGAAGACCGTGGTGAAGCAGCTGTGCCCCTGCAGCCCATGGAGGACCACAGGAGTGCAGGGATCCACCTGCAGCCCGTGGAGGAGCCCCATACTGGAGCAGCTGGATGCCCAGCTGTAATCCCGGGGAAAGCTCACGCTGGAGCAGGTTTTCCTGGTAGGACTTGTGACCCTGTGGGGGAGCCACGCTGGAGCACCCTGTGCCTGAAGGACTGACCCTGTGGAAAAGTGACCCACGTTGGAGCAGTTCATGGAGAACTGTTGCCCGTGGGAAGGACTCACGCCAGAGCGGCCCATGGAGCATTGTCTCCTATGGGACGNGGGAGCCCCGCTGGAGCACCCTGTGCCTGAAGGACTGACCCTGTGGAAAAGTGACCCACGTTGGAGCAGTTCATGGAGAACTGTTGCCCGTGGGAAGGACTCACGCCAGAGCGGCCCATGGAGCATTGTCTCCTATGGGACGGACCCCACGGGAGCAGGGAAAGGACTCCTCTCCCTGAGCAGTGGCAGAAATAACAACTGATGGTAACCCCCATTCCCCGTCTTCCTGCACCGCTGGAGGGGAGGAGGTAGAGCCAGGGAAGGAGGGATGGGGGGTGAAGTGCTTTTAAGATTTATTTTCCTTCCAATTATCCTGCTCTGATTTTGTTGGTAACAGATTCAATTAATATCCCCAAGTTCAGTCTGCTTCACCCGTGACGGTAGTTGGTGACTGATCTCTCCCTGTCCCTATCTCAACCAGCGAACCGTTCAGTTCATTTTCTCTTCCCTGCCCGCTTGTACAGGGGAGCAATAGAGCGCCTTTGGTGGGTGCCTAGCATCCAACTGTCAACCCCTTGGCGGAGCTCTCCCTGCGTCCCGCTTTGGACACCCCGCTGCTGAGGGACGGGAAGCGCCGCGCGGGGGCGGCGGCTCTTGGCTCTCCCGGCAGCCTCTGCGCGTTTCCCGCCGCCGCGTCGCCACGGCAACGGCGCGGTGCACGCGGCCTGTCATGGCGGCGCCCGCCGCGGCGGGGAGTGAGCGACCGGGGCGGCCCCGGGCCCTCCTCGCCGCTTGGCGCTGAGGCCTCGCTCCTCTGCTTCTCTCCCCCAGGAGCAGCGCTGGCTGCGGGAGGCTCAGGACTTCGCTCGCCGGGCGCTCCCCGGGCCGGACGGGCAGGAGCCAGAGGCGCTGGAAGCCGTGCTGCGGTGCCTGCGGAGTGCGGGCGGCGGGGTGCTGCCGCTCGGCTACAGGTGACGGCAGGGTGGGGTGAGAGGAAGGGGCGGAATGAGATGAAGGAACGGAGCGGGGGGTGTCTCCTCTTGGCCCCCTGGCCATGCGCGGCTCTCCCGGGAGCTCAACGAAGCTCGTCCGTGCGCGGTGCCCGCCGCGGACGGCGGGCGTGGGAGGGATGTTGTCGAACACGGGAAACCGCACGCCTTTCTTTGGCTTCGGTGCGCCCCCGTCCGCCTTTGCGGTTTGGTTAAGCACCGTATCCACCAGTCTGCGGTAGGCTGAGAGTGTCATCGAAGTGGGGCATCTCGCTGAGGGCGAGCTGCTGTTTTGTACAGCGTTTGTACGGCATCTTCCCGGCTGCATCCTCACAGCCTGCCCAGGAGGATGTTTCTGCATCCAGTCTCCGAAGCTGTTGGCCAGCCGAGGTCAGCGTTCAAGTGTGCACTCTAGGATAACGTGGTCCATATTTTAATTGGTAAAAGGGTTAGGGGTTAGGGTTGGATGCTCACCATCACGAAAAACATGCAGCTTGTTGAGAAATATCTGTATTGGAAGGTTTGGCTTGTCTGGATCTGTTTTTCTTTTGCTCCAGCTTATGGTGGGAGAATATCTACTAAAACCTTTGGCACAGCCAGTTTGGGGGCAAAGGTCAATTGGAATTGACTAGGGACTCGTGACTTTTAATTTTGTACTAATAATTTATAAATGTAGATGGTAGATCTTTTAAGCCAGCTAAACCGATCTCATCTAAGCCATATTTTTTCTATATATTTTGGGATGTTTAAACCAGAATTTGGTTTATATTCAGGAGAACATATTCATAGAGAAGAGTTGAAGGTACTTGGTAGTTATCTCATATGAGGCCAGTGGTCTCTTTCTGAGCAGCATGCTGCATCTTCAACTAACCACCAAGCTCTGGATCACCAGAAGGGAGCCTGTTTAGTTCTCTGTATGTTATAATCAGGAGTCAGTGTACTGCTGTAGTTTTGGTTTCTCCCAAAAAGCACACAGCACATTTGACAAAACCATGAGCACCATGTTCTCCATGCGGGTCGTAGGTATCAGTATTCCTGATGCTGCTCTGTCTCTGAGAATGGAATATTTTCAACTAATCTCCTGTTCGGATTCTTGTACCTGCATAAATTTGTCTTCTGATTAATTTTTTAATATCTAAATTTTATTTATTGCTGATTCATTTCTGGCTTTGAACTTTTGACACCTCACTAGTCAAGTGAAACTCTTCAAATTCATGCTCCCTGAACTTGATTATGTCCTGCTGCTGAGCAAGTGTGTATTGTGAATAAAGCTCCAGTTTCACAACCTGAAATTGTCAGTGAACCTCACTGGAAACAAGTACTGAAGTCACTACCTGGAGGACAGTTTGTGTTTACTCTTTTGGTGTTGATGCTAGCGTGGACAGAGGACTTCCATTAATTCTCTAACATAGATAGCCAGGATGTAAACACCAGTGATGAATGCTGCCATGATCATAATAAACACTGAAAAGGTTTAGAAGCTACTGAGGATACTGCCTTGTTGTTTCCCTTGTTCAGTACCATGGTCACTCTAAACATGATAGATGCTAAACTATGGATAGCTTCAGATGTGGTTGATTTAATTTTGCATCTCATCCTTCCCTCTCTCCCCAAATCCAGAAGGCTGTGTGGGAAGATTCAGAGCTAAGCTCAGCTCTATTCTTATAGGTTTGCTGTCTCTCAGCTTTGTATTGTGCAGACTATCCACAGGAGAGAATTTGTTCCAAAACTGTCAGAATCTTCATCTAAAAGTTGTTCAAAATTATTTTTACTACAGTTCAGCAATTTTAGCACCAAATGATGGAATTAGTCTGTATTTACCTGTCTTTGTTACTGATATGTAAACTGTGGAGAAGTTGTGAGGGTTTCTCACAGAGTGTCCCATTCAAGCTAGAAATGTCCAAACTAGTAACTGTTCTCCTTCTCACTTCCCACATGTACTTGAAAACATGTTTATGAAGTCTCAATTATTATTTCTTTTCAAATTTTCTCTATGCCTGCTCATGTAACTGTAGTAGCAAAGGATGTCTGTTTTCAGAGAGGATGCTCAAGTAAAACAGACATGTTTAACTGAGTTGAGAGAGATAATTGATAATGCTAGTGAATGAGTTGGTTCTTGCCATCAAACAACACGCTGGGTGTGCTAAGACTCTTCTGACCTAGCCAAGCATTGTCCAGTGCAATGATCACTGTGATCTCTAAACTTTGCAGACACAGTTTTTCCTGCATCCTGCTATATTCTCACTTTTATTTTTCTTTTTTCCTTTTTTTTCCCAGTTTCATCTCCACCTCTGACCTACAGCATCAGCAGCGTATACCCTGCTGCAGCCACCTGACTTGGAGCACTAACAAATTTAAAGAGTGGGCTCATCAAGGACAAGGTGCTTTACCCACGCAGAGTGCTTTGCCAAGGGCTTACCTGATCTTGGTTGGCTACATAACAGATGGAAGGCAAGAGAACAAAGAAGAGTTGGTAGATGGTTGCCTATACGTGAAGGACAGTACTGGGATAATTCCATGTGAGGTATGTCCTTGGTCTGAGGGGGTCTGTGTTTATTCCCAATTCTGGGACAGTGTCACAGACCACCCGGGGCTTCAAATGTTCTGCCAAAGTCTTTATTGAGGGAAATAACATCTCTGTAACAGGCAGGAAAACAGCAAGCTTAGAACCTGGGGAGAGGACAGAGCATGTCAAATTTTTCATTGGTAGGAGAAGAAATATTGAACGTACTGGCCCAGAAAAAGGAGACAGCCAGTACGCTTCTGTTAAATTTGCCATAGTACAAGGCAGCCTGGGAGACTTCCCCTCTATTTGCTGAATTCCAACTAGTGGAGCAGAAATAACTCTCTGGAGAATTGTACTGGGTGTTCAGTGATGCATTGATAACTTTCAGGAAATAACACCCAGCATGACAATTGACTTAAAAGCCTTCTGAAGGTCATTGCAAGGGGAGTCTAGATAAGAAACAACCCCTGGAACAGTGATGACAAAGAACTGAAGTTGTGCTTTCCAAGGAGGCAAAGACTAGAAAAAAGTTATATTGGTATGAACTTCTAAACAAAAACACAGGGGAAGAGAAAGCAGGTGAGAATTTTAGAAAAACAGTCTGAAAATAACTAAGCTTTGCAGTGAATTAATTATCACCTTTTGGGAGGGTGTTACTATAACCCAGAAAATGCTTGCTGTAGAGCTCAGCAAATCTGTTCTAGGTTTGCATCTGGAAGAACAGAAGTTCTCCATGCAAGATGAGAGAGTGGGCAGAAAACACTGCTCTCATTTAGAAATGAAGCCCAGCAGTAGATGAGTTTGTGATCCGCAGGCAAGGGTGGATTAGTAATGAATATTGTAAGTAATATTGAGAAAACATACTGTAACTCATCTCAAGCTTTTATCTCATCTTTTGGTTTAGCTCCTGCATTTTGAACTTGAGTGGCTGGAGTCGCTGTTCCTCTTCCCAAGCTGGTCATATATACCACAGACAGACCAGAGTGCAGCAGGGTACTTGGAAATCCTGGAGGATCCAGTGCCAGTAAATGCCCCCAAAGAAGTACTTCACAGCATTCCAGTCACCTACCCAACATCAGCTGAGCCACTGCTTACCTCCAGGTAAACAGATAACATGCTCAATTCCATCATACCACTGTTGGTCTGGTTTGACAGGTACCATGAAAAGCACTTGGTTTAGGAAGAGACAAATTCTGTTTTGGCCACAGGTAGAAGCGTAACGGTGAGTGGTGAAAGTAAAAGTTAAACAATAAAGCCACTTTTCATTAATCATCTGTTGTCCAGGACTTAATTGGAAGTTTTTATTCTGTATTTTGATAAAATAAGACAAATCTAAATTATTTCTGGATGTATTTTGATATTACAGAGAGGATATGAGAACAAAGTGTTGATTCAACTTGGAGGCTAAAATTTTTAGGACAACTTTTTTTTTTTTTTTTTTTTTTTTTTTTTTTTAACTTCCAGTGAACCAGAAGTATAATTGAAAGTAATCCTAGATTGTAATATGAAATTAATATATGCCACTGGTCAAGTTCTTACCATGTTACTGAGATAAAGGTACCAGTGAAGTGTCAACTGATAAGAGTAACTGTTCTTTAGTTTACAGTATGTGAAAATATAGCCAATGGAATTGCAAATCTTACTGAAGTTGATAATTCCAGACTGTGCTAGATCATGCTTTATCTTCTTTATCTTCTTCGTCTAATTTAGTTACATTATACAATAAAATGTCACTAGTCGTGCTGCTTGAGTTTCTTTTTAGTTATATTTTGTTTCAATTGGGTTCATCTGCTTGTGAGAAACTTCTTTTAAGTGTGTTTGATTTAGCTCAAGGGACCTCTCTAAAGAAGAAAACTATTTACATATTTCAGTGTATGTTCTCAGACTTTTAACATAAAGCTCCTCTGCTACTGACTGATATCTGACCAATTTTCCATGTTCCTTCTTTAAAAATGTTAACAATGAATTGCTGGTATTACTGTGTGTGGACACCCTGTTTTTGTTTTTTTTTTTTAAAAGTCATAAAGTTAGATATTTGTTTATATGTTTTAGAATCAAGAATGTGTTTGTTTAGAGTAAGTGGGATGGTTATACTCAAGTCCAGTAGGAGCTGAAATGAAAATTACAAATAATTTGTTTGAATTTTTTTTTCATTTTTTGAAATGAAAGTTCTAAATGACAAACAGAAACGATTAAAGAAATATCACCTTTCTCTCCTCTCATCTGCTTTCAGTTTTGCTGCTCTTTCACTCTGTGCCAAGTTTGTTAGAAAGACTCCATTACTGCTTTCAGGCTTCTTTTGTTTATAGGCTTAGAGCTTCCACAGTGTCATGTTCCATGGATCTAAAGATCCAAGTTCTGTTTTCTGCTGGAGAATTGCTTGTGACTTCTTTTTTCCTTCTCCTTTAGATTCTTGTTTGTGGTAAAGCTTTTTATAATCCATCTGTTCTCATGGAATATATGAATTTGTTCAACATAACTCTTCTGTGTTCAAATATTAAGGTTTTTTAAAACATCAAAGAGATTTAGTATATAAAAGTTAAAGTACAAATTTTGTAACCAAATATTGTTTTGAAAACCTCTTTGAGAGATTGTTCATATTACCTTGTTGGATCCTTTATGATCATTTATTTCTAAAAAGTGCATGCTGCATATGTGTTTATTTTGCTTTCGAGATACTTTTGAGTTGTTCTTTCATCTCTGACTTCATCTGCTTCTTCAATTGTTCTCTAGGATTTCATGTAGGAAAAGACCAAAGCTTACTCTAGCAGGTGAATTGATCAGACTTGGGCCTCTCCTTCGTGTTCGCCACAAGACTTTCTTCTTTCTGTTTCTAAAGTGCTTTGCCTCAGCTGTTTGTGTCCCTGTACTGGTGCAGGTAAGTCCTTGGAATTTTGCTCACAAATTCATGGTCTGTGTATGTGCTAGTTGATAATTCCTTGAAACTTGCCCTTGATTTCCCAGTTTGATTTATTCTTCCTTTTCTAGTGATTTTTTTTTTTTTTTAAATATTCCATGCAACTATAATAGTCTCTGTATGTAAGAAGTCTAGTTCTGTGTCCTCCTACCTCATGCAGTTGCAGTGTCTCTAAATCTCTTGCAGATACCACCCTTTTGCTAAGAGTCTGAGGCAATCCTCTGGAGGGAAAAAGGCGTTTTGGGTGGGGTTTGGGGGGTTGTGAAGAATTTTTTCCAGTGTGGTTGATGCTGATGTTGCTTTTGTTTTTTTCTGCTGTAGGAACCCAGCCAGCTGGCATGGCATCATGTCCTCCACTTGGGTCACAGGTACACAATAACAGACCTGAGTATGTCCAGACTGAAGGAATCTGGACAAAAGACGTTTGTCACTAGTGTTCCTTCCTGCCTTCTACCCTACTGTGCAGAGCACATGAGGGAGCAGCCACTGAACAGTACTTGGCAAGAAGAATCCACTCAGTCTTCTTCCCTTGAGACTGCTGAGCAGCTCAGTGGCTCCTTGGAGCTGGGAGTTGAGGAGGAGAGGCCAAGTTCAACCAAAGAGTCCAAGATCATCTCCTATGTGGTAAGGATTCGTAGGGTTAGCCTTCACCCACTCATCCTGTAGGGTTTCAGCTCGTGTCCTGCAAGGACTTACTTTCATCATGAGTTTATTTCCCTACTGCTCAGGCCTATGAGTCTCTTAGGTTTTGGAACTCTCTACACTCCTGTAACTTTCTGTTTGCTTGCTATTTAGGGAGTTGTCACCAAAATACTCAATGTCCAAGCTGGTCTCTTTTTACTGGATAACCAAGTCTGCTTGTGCCTTGCTTACCTGCCAGTGTTGAAATCTGCACGTGGACTCCGACCAGGAGCATGTGTGGAAGTAAGTTGAGACTTGCGAATCATAAAGCATTTGTGGAAAAGACTCAGGCCCTGGGGATGGTTTGTGAGTGTGTGGGTCAACAGAAGGCTACAGCAACACTGGAACTATGTCAGCAAGTATCTGGAACAGAACTGGGAATCTTACTGTCTAGGCTTAGTCATTAGAGTTGAAATTACTATTATCTGATTCCTTCCTAAGCTGTGCCAGGTGCCTCAGGCCTGGATTATAGACATTAGAGTGACCAAGGGTTTAGGGTGGGGTGATTTTGGGGAGTGGTGGCAGACTAGCTATCTCTTATGTTGTCTGTGTATCTCAGCTCATCGATGTCCACCTCCTGCAGAAGCCTCTGGTATCCTTCCCTTTCATTGTACTTGGTGCTTGCCTGAGTAGCACTATTGTGCTGAAGAGTTTTTCAAGGCTCAGCATCCCCTACCAGCCACCGGCCTGTTCAGGAAATCTGTGTTTACAGCTGCTCTTCCGCTACAATCTTGGAATGCCCCTTTACCTCTGGCTGGTGAGCCTCCTGGAGACCTTTGAGGAGAGGTGAGGACAGTTCTGAAGTCAGACCGTGTGTAAATGTTCTTTGTAGACTACCTGGGTGTTTTCTAGACCAAGTGTTCACAAAATTTTTATGCTTGGATACCATTAGCAGCTATTGGTTCTGATTTATCAGCCTAAGTAAGCTATTCACCTAGATTTCACACAGTGCCTGTTGCTTGCACTTTACGTTTGTTCTTATGAGAAAATCCTGTATGGTTTTCAAGTGCATGTGCAGTAAGCCCACAGCTCTCAGGAAGCTGCAGCACTCCAGGACATTGTGCTCACGTAGTCCTGCCTGGGAAGTTTTGACCTGAAATACAGAAGCACTGTAGGGATGTCTGCCTGCCAATGTGGTTTGCTTGGCAAATCAAGATGGGCACTGAGGCTGCAGCTGGAAAATGCTGCTGCAACTAGATCACAACTGATACAAAGGCTGTGTCCTGGCTGCTCACAGAAGCGGCAGCAGTTGCTCAGCATATCCCTTTGAGGTATTCTGAGTATTGCTGGTAGTGTGATCATTTGTTTGAGAGCCTCTGTCTTAGCAGATTTTCCCACCCACGCTTATCTCTGAGTCTTCCAGATGGCTTCCTGCTCTCCCTGATGGCTGCACTCTGTTTGCAGGACGGCTGTGGGCCAGTTTGTGGGTTTGCTTCTGGGTTCTGTTAGTGAAAATATTGGTGTTTTTTTTCTGGAACAGTTATGGTTGATCACTGTAACTGCTGTCTTGGACTTCATATATTTAATCTCAGTCAAGTTACTGTTTATAGAATGTTCAGTGTTCCTGTCCTTTACTGGCACTGTGGAATTTTTGCTATGCTTTCCAATAAAACAGCTTCAGTTTTGCCCTGGGAATTGTGCTAGATGTAAGTATCAGTTTTTGTTATCTTTTTCACTTTAAACAGGATTGCTAAGTCCTGCTACTGCTTGAAAATTGCTCCAGTGAGTTAATTGCTATCTCTTTTCATTTGAGTTCACTTTCTGTTGTTAAGTCATATTTTGACTGGCAGTGTGATCACTTCCAGGCCTTCAAAAGCAGCAAGCTAAACTTCTGAAAGGAACACCACATGAGGAAAATATTGGAACAAGAGAAGTCTGTGGTTGTTTCTGCCTTGTGATTTTTTGCATCCTGTAAAAGAAAGCCAAGTGTACCTAACATGAGTAATGATATCAAGCTTAGCCAAAATGGGTGGAGATTCATTTCAGTGACTTAGAGGGAGATTATTTTCACATGGTTTTGGTTTTTGGCTACTTTAGTTTTGAGATTTTGTTACTCCATTCGTTTCTGTATATTTTCCTATTCCTTATCTGCTTGTCCAAAAGGAATCTGCATTAGCCTTAAATGTTCTTTTTTTGCTCTCCTTAGTTCCTGTCCTACACAGTGTTCACTCATAACAAGCAGAAAGAATCCTTGCCTTACATGCAAGACTCACTAAAATGTGAGGATTGCTAATGCTTTTAACACTCATAATTTCTTTTCAGGTTTTCTTGTTTCTTCAGGCACCATCGACTGCTTAGCTGTACTCACCAAAACCCAGGAGCTGCTGAAAAGTTCCTTGTCCCCCTTCTGCAAGTTATGGTGCCAGACAGAGGGGAAGCAAGAGATATTTATAATGAAATTCTAGCAAAAGTACACCATTGTCCCCTGCAGAAAGTGAGTAAATGCGCTGTGAGCTGTTTGCTCTTTGTCTGATGGGAAGAAGATCAGCTGATTCATTCTTTCTCTCTTTTTTCATAGTATTTGACTCTGGACCCCCCATGCCAGGCCCCATCTCTGTCTACAGTTTGCCATGTGGCAGAACAGAAGAGCTGGGAAGGCTTCAGTCCATCACAGTTGCTCTCTCCCTTGGAGGCACAGCATATGGGCACCCAGGAGCTGAATCGCAGACTGGCCTGGTCCTACTGCACACTCTCAGCAGGAAGTTTCCAGCCCCGACTGGTAAGTGCCTTGTTCCCTTTAGTGCCTGTGCCTTGAGAGTTCCTGGATCTCTCCATGCCTTCCAGCACCCTGTCTAATGCGTGCCTGTTCTTCCTGTTCAGAAATGACACTGCTTTTCTCACTGAGATGTGTTGAAAACAGGCTGAACTTCAGCTGCTACTCGACACACTTTGATTTATGGCTTTCAAAGATGGGAATTGTTTGATGCTCATTGCGGCTTCCTTCCTTTCACCAGATACTGCTGGGTGTGCTAAGGGTGTCCTCCAGGAGCAGTTCCCTCCAGCTGCAGGACAAGAGCAGCACGCTTCCCTGTGTGATATCCCAGAAGGATGGCAGCCCCTTTGCCAATACAGCTCTCATAGGTATGTCCCACTAAACTGTATTTGAGTGCTGAGCTTTTGCTCTTCTGCCACCCAGCTCCAAAACAAGGAAGAAGAAACTTGGTGTGGAGATGCTGAACTGTCACTGCCTGACCTCGTGACTTTAAAATGAGGATATTGAGTTTACTGGTTTTATGTTCTCTTTTTATTTAGCTCATCTCCTTTCTCTGATGTGTTTGCAGGATCGCTCTTGCAGGTGGAAAACTACCAACTTGTGGTGGAGAGATTCCTTCAGACTGATTTTCCCTCCTGGGAGCACCTGGAAAATCTGGAGCATGTGAGGGAGAAAAAAACCAGGTGAGTCTCTTTATTCAGTATGCAAGTACAATCATCACTCTCCAGTTCCACAACTGTTTTGGGTCTGTGGTAAAGCTTCTTTTCAACATAGGATTTCAGTGCCAAAACAATTGTCCTTTCCTATTTGTAGAAAATGAGCTCTTTATCAGCAACAAGCCCATCATCTGTATTTTGTTCAGAATACACACAGCCTAGTAGCTGGCCTCCACTTCCCTCTTTCCCTCAGCTCCTGCTGAGTACCTGTGGGGCACTCCCCAGTGATGCTTTTCCCAGATAACCATTTGTTTTGGACAACCACCTCTCAGGGACAGGGAGTTTCACTGCTAACATTTGTTGTTTCAGTGTCTATGTGCAGTTCTACTTTGAGGATGTTAAGGTTCTCCATGCTGCTGAAGGACAACTCCAGAAAGGCCTTAGGAGTGAAAACAGCTCCTCTTTGAGGAAGAAGAAAGATGGCAGTGTAACATCTGAGCTGGAAGCTCCTGAGGCAAAAGTGCTGAAATTGGAGGATCCCAAGCTAGATACTCACAGAGATGAGAACTGTCAGGGGGAGCAGAGCAGCACTGGAACAACCAACTGTGTATCTCACCTGTTCTTGGTTACCCAGAAAGAGGGGCTTATGTTACGCAATTACCAACTACCTAGAGAAGATGGAGAAGGACAGGAGCTGCAGCACAGTTTCCAGGCCACAGTGCTGTGGCTGGGCAGACCTCGACTGTGGAGCCACCCCAGAGAAATTGGGAATCTACCAGAGCTGGAGGACACCAGTTGTGATGGAGAAGAGGGCATGACACAGCAAGAAGTGAGGCAGCTTTGGGGTGTGATTTGATAGGTCGGGGGGGTGGCTCCTCAGGCAGCCTGTGTGATAATTAGATATCTAGAATACTGATCAGTGGGAAAGTGGGTTTTGTGTTGGGTAGAGATGTGTGTTTGCGCAGGCAACTTCCTTGTGCCATCCCAAGGAAGTTCCATCTCCTCTTTGTCGCCTTCCTGTAAATGCATCTATATTCTCTTACCCTTGGTTGTGCTAATCTTATTTCTCTATCAAGACATTGCCTGCGCTGGGCTTGCTCTATTCTTGCTGTATTTTTCATTTTGTGCCTTTTTGCTAACACTTCTTATCACCTTCTCTCTCTCCTTCCCTCCCTCACCAGGCACTACTCCTTTTTATGGGAAAGTCTCTACAATGGTTTCCATTTTTGCACCAGGATGGACTGTATCGCTTCATTGTGCCCTGCTGCTCGGTAAGAGAAACTTTGTCCTGCTGTTTCCTCTTGGAGACTTGCTGAACTGCATGTGGGAGTTGAGGAATCAGAGGGTGACTAAGCTGTTTTTGAGGCTTGGAATTTCCATTTGTCTTGCCAAGAAACTGCTTCAGTTCTGTGTTTGATTAAAATTCTCAGCTGAGTTCAGTGGATTTTTTTTTTTTGTTCTTTAAACCATTGTTCTTCGCCTTTTTCCCTAAATAACTTTAACCTCCTTCCTTTAATAGTCTTCTTATCTTGCCTTATGACTCTTACCTCAGGACTTGGAAGTGTTTGACAAGCTCTGTTTTCCACCTGTGCCAGCAACATTCCCGACCAGACCATCCTGCCCCCTGTGCCTGCCTGTCCAAGATACCTGGCACTTACAGCATGAGACCTGGCTCTCCTGTCTGCCTGAACGCCAGGTATGCAGTGCCTTATTGCTCTGGGTTTTCAGAGGTGACTTGTAGATCTCTCCAAAACTAGCTAGAAAATTGTCAGTACAGAGTATCTTGTTGATGGTCCCATTCTGCCCTAAGCTCCATCAGAGGCTGCTACTGGGCTTCACATTTTTCTGCCTCAGAATTAATCTGGAGAGGAAGCATAAGTTGCTTGACCGACCTCTAAGCGTGCAGGGCTTGTTTACACTGCTCTGGCAGGGATACCTGTAAACTGCAATCTATCTGAGGCTGTGTCTCCCCCACTTTTAGCTGGCAGCCAGAATGGTGCTGACAGGCATGGACCAGAGAATTTTCTCCATTCCAGAAGTGCTTAGCAGCAGGTATGTTGGTCTGCCCCAAATTACAGGTGACTGTGTCTTAGGGAATGCGTCTGTATTCATTTTTATTGCAAACAGTGCTATATTAAACAGCAATGAACAGTCTAGGAACTGTTTGGAAATCTTCCTGTGTGGAAGCAGGCCACAGCTCTCCTGTCCTGGTTATCAAAGCTAAACGGATTTCAGGACACTGCAAAATAGTCTCCAGAAAATGTTTCAACTACTGCTGGTATGGACTAGGATCCAAAGTTCTCTGCTAAATTCCTGGCAAAAGTGGAAACAGGTACAGCAGGGAAAATGAGACTGAATATATAACTTATTTTGTTGTTTGTAGATTATTTTAGCGTAACTTGCTCAAAAAATATTAGGATTAGAAGCTTTTCTGTTCAAAGCATTTTTAATCTGGGGTGATGTGCATGCACACTGGAATTTTCACCAGTGCCTTACAGGAAACTATTTTTCTTTCCTTGGCTTCTTCCTCTAATTAAGAAAAACAATTAGGAGTGAAGCAGACAGAAAGGCTGTAATGCCTTACTCCTCTTCACTGCTGAGCCTGAAGAGGTAGAAAGCAAGTTAAAGGGGCCTCTTGTCCCTGGGTGTGGTAGACTGCAGCAAGCTGGTAGCTACTCCAGTAGCTCAGGTGCTCAAGGACAGGTTCCTCTGAAACTGGGCTCAAGCAATAGCACTTCATCCAGTCCGTTTTGGCAATCTTCAAGTCAGGCCTTCTTCCACTACTTTTTGTCTTCAGGCAGGACAAAATTCATGGTCTCTTCTCAGTTTTACAGGTTCCCTTGTTTCTTTCTCTGGTGAGATAGTGGAGAGGACCTTGTGTGCCTCTCCCAAGAATGAGAAGCCATCTGTGACTGTTCGCCTTCCAAGGCAGAAAGGTAAGGTTGTGACAGCTTGTCCAGGCTACAACAGATTGATTTTTATTCTTTCTGTTTCAGACAGGCAGTGCACTTGGCTAACAGTGCTGCTGTATCTGAGAATAGTGGAAGTATGCCAGGATGTTGCCTTCCATTGCATGTCAGAGGGCTAGGAAACTGCACACTGCATGTGTGGGGATGGGAATGCTGTACCTGGAAAACCTGTGAGATGGAACACTTGTGATGGGAGGAAAAACACTTCTAGCAGGTCCAGCTCAGTGACAGTGTGTGCTGCCTGTGTGTGGGTGAGCTCATGGGGTGTGTGGTTCTGTGCTTCCTCAGGGAACCTGCTAGCCAGTGATCACAGTGTGAAGCTCAGCATCTCAGTTGCTTCAGGCTCCCCTGTTGTGATGGACATTTACATTACTGCCACCTACTTGCAGCATCTCTGGGGTTTGCTACCTGGAGCCAAGATCCTCTTCCAGAACTTGGAACGCAAAATCTCAAGGTACCCCTGTCTTTAGAGACCAGATCTAGGCTCTGACTTCTCTTACTGTCTTTTAAACCATCTCTTAGCCTGTTCTCTCCTGTGGACTTTCCTCATCCCTTGTCCATACATTCATGTCTCCAAATCCCTTACTACAAGTTATTTTCCTGCCATGTTACAAATGAACATCAGCCCAGTCATCCCGACAAAACTGAACATTTAGTTTCTACAAGCTCTTTTTGACATCTACTCTTTCATATTGCAGATTTCGTAATGTTTATTGCACATACATTGCCTGCAGCTGTCTGAGCATCGTATCTCTGCCAGCTTCTCACCTACTCTTTCCTTCCAGGTAACTTCAGGGTTTGTTCTCTCTTTACAGTGTCCTAAGGAAAGTTTCTAAATTCTAAGCTTCTCAAATTCATATTTCTTCTAGTCCTGCAGGAGAAGCCTCATGCCCCTCACTAGTGTTTCTGTCCAACTTACGGCCTCACCTGCAAAACCTACCCCGGGCACGGATTTTATGCCACTTGTCCTGTGTACTGGCTGTGTACCTGCAGTGGGTTTGCTCACTTTGCAGCAGCATTTTCAAGGAGGTATTCAAGCTTCCACAGAGATAGTTTGTGAGAGGTCTTGCAGATTTTCTACTCTGACACATCCTTTGCTACCATTTTGAAGAAATGAGAGTTCCTATCCCAATTCCAAACTGTCTTTTCCCGGAAGCTAAGAAGGACTTGCATATTAGAAGGGAACCAAAGTGACAATGGATTAGAAGTACATATCTAATGCCAGGCAGGCTGGCAGGTAGGACTAGGGGTGAAGTGAGCACATGGAGGAGGAGAATCCTACTCTGTTAATGCTCTGCTCTTCCCATGTTCACTGCTGTTGGGCTTCAGCACCTTGCAGCAGGCGATTTTTCTCCCCATATAAACTTTTCCCAAGACACTCATTGGAAATGCAGTGCAATTCCTTAATCCTTTGCATACTTAATTAGGAAAAGGTTTAAAAAAAGCAGTGTCCCTTCCCCTTCTCTCTTATGCCCACCCATACATAGCTGTAGCTTTATTCTTCCTTCAGGGGAGGTGCACCCAGCACAATCCACCATGTCCATCGGACACGGGAGTGAGACAAGCCAGTGCACGGTAAGCACTGTAGAGATTGGGTGTGGGAAGAGGTGGGAAGGAGGGAGCAAATTACATCACAAAAGGAAGTGGGAAAATCAGACCAAGGGTGGAAAGTAGGCAGAATAGCAAAGATAGAAGTTAGAGGTGTCACGTCTTCTGAGATGTGAACAAACCTCCCTCTCTCTTTACTAAGGTCTGTTGTCTGGGGCGTAACCTGTATGAGGGAGCTCAGCATTGTCCTGGCCATCCTCTGCATCTCACCCTGCCTGCTCTCTCCACAGGGTGCTGGTGGAGGACGGAACAGGTGAAGCTGTGGTGCTGTGCAGGAACGAACATGTGGCAGCAATGCTGGGCCTGAGCCTTCCCGAGTGGGAAGCTCTGCAGAACTGTGTGCAGAGCAGGGGCAGCGTGTCCATTCAGCATGGGGAAGCTACTGGCACGGGGGTGAGTGGGTTATTCCAGTAGCAACTGTAGCCTCAGTTGGACTGGATCTCCCTTTGCTTGTGCATGTTCCAGAGGCTCCCTGCCTCACTCTGAACACTCTCTGGCAACACACCCTTTCCTTCCTCAGTGTCTAGAGGAACCTGAGGATCTTGTTGCTTGCTACCTAAGGAGTTTGTGCAGAAGTCCTCTCATCTGTCGCCCTATCCTGCTGGATTTCAGCCTAGACAGGAAGCCCTCCAAGATCCTGCAGCCTGGTAAGCAAGCACTGCTGGCTTTTCTAATATTTAGTGTGGGAAGGAAGGGTGGAGACATCTCACCAGGCTGGGGAAAGAGAGGTGCCTTTGCTGCCCACAAAGCAAGGTCTTTGAAAGATTTCCATGGAATTGTGAATTCTGTAGTGCAGAGCTAAGATGTGTCTTAGCAGATCCATGCTTATAAATATACAGAAATAATATTACAAAAGTCACTATCCAAAACTATATGTTAATTTTTCTACTTTACACAGAAACATAGAGCTGTTTTAGAACAAGGTTTCCAGTCCTTGGATGGGTCGGGAATCTGGTTGCCAGTTACTGTGCAGACCTCTCAAATCCAGTGTTTGACTTTAGACATGACAGCATGTAGAGTCAAGACTAGGCCTGAAAATTCTCACCATGGGCACAGTATTTAAAGCACTGAAGCGTTTTGAATTCATGGGTGCTGAGGTCTGTGCTCATGCTGCCATAAATGCACTGTTGCTGTGTTAAGGGGACATTCTTCATAGCTGTTTGCACCAATACTAGTGCTTCAGAATGAGTCCAGGTGCTGCAGGGGTTGATTTGCTAAGCTCACCAGAGGATGCCCTGCTGTGGAGACATTATTTCTGGCTGTTGTGTACCCTGTCTGTCAGGCCAGGTTGCTGATACTGATAATAGATACAAAGCTCAGTGCATCAGCTGTGTGAGCAGCACATAGTTCACAGCATTTCATGCTGTACAGTGTCTCTTTCCTCCAAGCTGGAGGGATGCTGGCCAAATGCATTAATCTGCCTGCATCCTGGATTCATTAATCACGCTGTCCTTTGAGGTTTAGGAGGTGCCAAGCAGCTGCTGCAAGGCCTTACCTCCCCCAGCAACCTCTACAGCCGTGTGCTAGAACAGAGCCACAGCCCCGTACTGAGTTGTTACCGGTTGTACCTTTCCCCTTCAGCTCCACCGCAGCTGAGAAATTTTCGGTGTGGTGAAGTGCAGTTTGTGTCACAAGTGGCACCTCGTCTGAGCCTGCTGTGCCTGAATGTGGAGGAAGTGGATCAAGATGCCTTACACTATCTGAACAGTGAGAGGATTAGGAGGATATCCAGTTACTGCTGAGTGAGAGACACTGTTTAACATCTCTCCCACTGGGAGAAGAATTATGGAAATACTTGCTGGGATTGGAAACTTTTTTTATCTCCTTTTCAGTGCGAGCACAGGCCTGTGAGCACAGGGTGAAGGGTGCAATCCAGAAACTGCTGTGACTTTTGGGATTCCTGAATAGTCTTTCTGGACCATTGTCAACCAGTGCTCCTGGGCTGCATTTTGAAAGAGTGATGTTCATTTGGAAGAGTGATAGCCATTGCCTCGGGCCTAGGGCACACAATGTGTGTATTTTATGTGGTAGTATCTACTCAATAAAGCTATTAAAATACTCTATCAGTATTAAGATTTACTTGCTAGGTGGGGAATGACGCAGAACATAGATCCTTGGTTTATGAGCCAGAGACATTTTGTACACAAGCATTTTGTAGATAGCAAAATTATACAGTTGCCACAAGGTATGGTCTTCTTAACCTAACTGAAATTATTAAAATTACACTTCATTTTGTTCAAGAAGAGAAGGGAAGTGAGTAAGTTACTGTATGGAGACCAAATCACGATACTAAATCACAAGATTATTTGGACATGGTGGCTTAAAAAGCAGCCTGAACGTTACATGGGGCTGGTAAGAAGAGGCAGGCAGTGATAGACTCACAGCATACCACAGGCTTGCCCATCTGTTCCCGGTCAGGAAGGAGTTGCCATGGCAGTGCCATGGCAGTGCCAGTATCCATGGTGGCACGGCAGACTAGCCAATAGAACATATAGGACGTCACCATCTGAAGAGATTCCTCTCCCATCTGCTCGCTTTGATGACTGAGTGTTCTGCACTTGCTTTTGGCAAAATAGCACCCACGTCCTTCATCTCGTTCTCCAGGCTCGTAAATTCCACATGCCGTTACTTCCCTTAGCTCGGTGTGCAGTACTGACAGCACATTTGAGCAGCTACTGTTTGGGGTTTTGTTTGTTCAGTGTTTCTCACCTACCTTTCTCTTTTTCCCCTTAGTCTGAGCTACATGTCAGGCAGTGAATTTATTGGGGATGTGTAAGGTATCTTCCCTCTCAGGGCCTGCTGTCCACTTCTGACACCAAGGCATGAGTGATACAAGACCTGACTGTGTCACTGACCATGTAATAAAGTTCTGAGACTCCATCCTGAAAGAGGTCTATGTAAGTTTTGCTATGACAGCCTTATTTTCTGTAAGTGCTTTTTGTAAAACTGTAAAGGCTTTGCTAAAAGCTTGTCTGCCACCCTTCAGAAAGGAAACAAAACAAAAAAAAAACTAACTTAGCCTGGGGAAAGTGCTGACTGTAAGTGATGTAAGATGAAGAGATCAAAATCTGATTAAAAAGTGCAACTGAGAGTAATATGTTTAACACAGTAACAGACGGTTCTACAGAAATAGATAAGAAGTGCCAGGTAACACTTATTTAAAAAACAAAAAAGGAAAAATTGGCTCTATAGTTATATCTATGTTGAATAACTTTGCTTCTGAACTTCCAGTAGTATCTTACAAGTCTACTTCTGCTCATTCATGTTGGTCTGCTGTCTGCTGCCATACTGAGGACTCAGCTTCCTCTTTTATTTCGCGTTACAAATACAATCATCAGTCCTCATACAGGACTTCAGATGTGGTTTGCCTTTGCCAGGTTATTCCAAGCCTGTTAGCAGTTTTCTAACCCATTGCTATTTTGCCATTCACAACATCTTTTTCGGAAGGGGAGTTTGATTACAGTATTCCGAGAAGACTGGGGAGATTAACTGGCTCTCTTGTTTACAGTTTTATTAGTACAGTCAGAGAATCACAAGCCAAAAGACAGGTCAATCAAATGTGTTTGGGGGCAATTAAGATTTGCTTGTTTTTAGTACTCAGAAGGAACAGTTCTCAGATGTATTGCAGGAAACCCTTTTCCTGTTTGTCTCTGAGCTTCTGCCCGTGATCAGAGTCACTGGGTTACTTCAGACCAGGGAACATATCTTGTTCCTGCAATCAGAGCTCTTCCTTTATACAGTTCTCCTTATCTCATTCCTCTGTCTCTTTCTGGAGCCAAACAAAGTATCCTGTTGTTGGCGGGTAAGAAATAATAATTCAAGAGAAACCATCTTATTTCATGTTTGTGCTACTACAAGCTCTGGAACTGGGAGAAGCCATTAAAGTTCTCAGCCCAAGAGGGAGCAAAGTCTGAAGTGTGTCCTGCTCTCAGCATAGAAGAAGTAACTATTCTGTGTGGAAAGACAGAGATGTTCCTTTTAGCTGATTTTCTTTAGCTCTCCACCAGTTCACCTCTAGAGCCTACCACCCAAATGCAAAGCTGATGAATACTAAAGGATGAATACTAAATCCTATGCTTTGGCTGTCTACAGCCCTCCTTATTCCAGGTCTGTGTGGGATTGCTCAGGCTGGCAGTGCTCTCTAGCCCTGTTCAGGGCATCTGTAGTAGGTACTATTTACTGAAGACTCTGCACTCTACAGTGGAGGTGTCTGAGTAAAGTGAGTGCAAGCACGGCAAGGACAGGACAGCGGAAAGACGTGTCCTCCCATTCTGGCAGCCCTGCTGCTGTAACCAAACTCAGAAAGAGGGTCTACATATATGTCAAGCATGTGTGCTTGTGAGTTTCCCTTTCCAAACTTACCTTTCCAATTGTTTTGTAGAGGCATTATATTGACAGCAGATACAGGGGAAGCAGAAGCATCCAGTGACAGGCTGGAAAGGAGGATGAAACTGACTCTGCATTTAGGTTCACCAGCTGCAAGTTAGACCCCCTTGTGATGCTGAAATCTGTAGCAGAAGAACAGTGAGAGGCTACCAGAATGGGAACACAGCAGGGAAGTTAAAATGAATGTGTATATTTACTCCTTCCCATTTTTCTGAATATTGATAGATAGACCCTGCCTCTTGTACTGGAGACTCATAGCAGTGAAGCCCTCACTGTAGAAGAGTCTCTCATGTAGAACAGGGGAAGATACTCAGGCTCTTTGGAAAGTTTGATTTTCTGTGAATAAAGTGGCCTCTTAAATAAAGGGATTGGGCTGGAGTCAGAGATTGTCATTAATAACAGCTAAAGAGGCCTGCTGGTTTGGTACAGAAGCAGGATCTAAACTGAACTGGCCAAAGAAAATGTCGAAAGCTGGGGGGTTTTGTTGGTTTGGTTAACATTCAAAGGAATATATTCTTTTGAAGTTTGTCTCTTCTGGTTCCCTGGCATTTCTGTCCCCGTGCCAAGGGAGCAATCATTACCATGAAAAACATAAGAAATAGCAGGACCAAACACAGTCCCTTTGCTCCATCCCTGGGACAGAGAGAAAGACAGAGAGATGCTTGAATTAGCCATGCTTTCAGTCCCTTCCTTGACTGATACACGTGCTGCAGGAACCCCCCAGTTCACATAGACACTGTTTAAACTCTTCTCCCCCACACCTGTGGTTTCTCGATGGTGTTAAACTCTTACCTGTCACTTTGATGTTGCCTGTGGCCTTGGCAATGTTGTTTTCAAT
Source organism: Oxyruncus cristatus (assembly GCA_013399855.1). NCBI lineage: Eukaryota > Metazoa > Chordata > Aves > Passeriformes > Cotingidae > Oxyruncus > Oxyruncus cristatus. The sequence goes on from VXAY01002641.1 coordinate 627,451, forward strand.
CACACAGGTGTAGGTGGCATTAGCAGTAATGTTGTGCAGAAAGGAAACCACTTTCAGAGTGATGTTTTCAGCATTCAGCTCGTAGCTGGTGTTGGCAGTGTGAGGGATGTGCTCCCCGGCGCCGCTGTCGACTGTCCAGCGCACGGTGGGTCGAGGGAACCAGCGCGGTGCTTCACACTGCAACATGTCCCCACTGCTGCTGTTCTCTACTTGCACCTGGGGGATGCTGAAGGCTTTGGAAGGGAAAACAGGGAGAGTCAATACAAGGCAAGTGTGTAGCAACTGGGCATGAGATACCACTCAACTGCATCTGCCAGTCCTGGGTATTTCTGGCTGCTTGCTGCTTAGCATTGCTGCACCACAGGGGCTCAGACAGACGTCTGCACAGGTTGGGCTACAGGAGGGTGACTACGGGGGAGCTAAAGGCTCCTATGACACAGCAGTCATTTGATAGAATCTATTGAGGTCATGGCACAGCTTTAGTGTCTTTAAGTCATTCTGCTTGAGTCCTGGGCTGGGACCTGGGCTCGTAAACCAAGTATTTTCCCAGGAGCTCCTGGACACGAGAGCTCCCAAAGGAGGCTGGGCTGAGGACCTGGCCAGCCTGAGACTGCCTGTGCCTGCCAAATGGCCCAACATCCTCAGGCAGGAACCACAGCTGGCACAACTGCACTCATCTCTATTGAAGATTAGAGGATGGAAGGAGGTGCCTGCTATTCTTAGTAGGGAAAGGCAATGCCAAATATGATTGCTGTTATCACAGATGGGGAGAAGATGGCACACCCTCCACTCACTGAGAAGGGAGCCTGACCAACACCTACACCTTTATAGAGCTGCAGAATCATTTAGGTTGGAAGAGACCTTTCAGTTCATCAAGTCCAACTGTTAACCCAGCACTGTCAAGTTCCACCACTAAACCATGTCCCTCAGTGCCACATCTACATGTCTTTAAAATACCTCCAGGGATGGTAGGTGATTCTACCACTTCCCTGGGCAGCCTGTTACAGGGCTTGGTAAGCCTTTCCATAAAGAAATTTTTATTAATATCCAATCTAAACCTCCCCTGGTGCAACCTTAGGCCGCTTCCTCTCCTGTCACTAGTTGCTGGGGAGAAGACACCAAGCCCCACCTGCCTACAACCTCTTTTCAGGGAGTTGTAGAGAGTGATAAGGTCTCCCTTGGGCCTCCCTTTCTCCAAGCTAAACAACCCCAGGTCCCTCAGCTGCTTAGGACTTGTGCTCCAGAGCCTTCATCGGCTTCATTGCCCTTCTCTGGACATGCTCCAGCACCTCAATGTCTGTCTTGTAGTGAGGGGCCCAGAACTGGACACATGACTCGAGGAGTGGCCTCACCAGTGCCCAGTACAGAGGGACAATCACTTCCCTGGTCCTGCTGGCCACACTATTTCTGATACAAGCCAGGATGCCATTGGCCTTCTTGGCCACCTGGGCACACTGCTGGCTCATGTTCAGCTGCTGTATGTCAGCAACCCCAGATCCTTTTCCACTGGGCGGCTTTCCAGCCACTCTGTCCCCAGCCTGTAGTGCTGCATGGGGTTGTTGTAACCCAAGTGCATTTCACCTTACTGAACCTCAAGACAACCTTCCTTTGCATAAACAAAAACAACAACCAACTAAAACAGAACATAACAAAAATTCCCCCCACCAAAAATCAGAATAACATCATCTAACACCAAAGTGGACAATTTACACAAAATCCACCCCTTGTACCTTTACCACAATTACAGCGGAAGTTCCCTATGATCAGTTCATCCTCTAACATTGTTCAGTAGTTGTTTTGCCTGTTACCTCTCCCAGTTACTATCCTTATCTCAAAACCCTCATGAGTTTGCCATACAAGCCATCAAAAAGACTGTTGGCCTTGGCCCATTGATCCAGACTGTCCAGATCCTCTGTGATGTGACTCTCACGCTAAATGGGGCTGCAGCCAAGAAAAGCTCTATCTGCACCTGCTGCGGCTGAGGACAGACTAAGATGTGGTCTGAGCTGTAGGATTTACACTAACATCCCTGAATTAAACAAAACATTTAAAGCCCATTGCAAACTCTGGTGTGTTTTAAAGCCAAGACTATCTCAAATTAAACTGTGATAGCTTTGCTGTCTGGATATTCTTCATATTTCTCACATACACATATGCGAAGAGAAACAAGAGCTTTTTAAGAAAGCAGAGTTCACCAGTTTCATTGGCAATAAAACCTATCCAGCATTTCACAGGTTCTTTTTAATGCCTTTCCTGTATTGATTACTTTAAAATCCATTCAAGCCCAGTAGCCCCTTTTTGACTGTTTGGGGAGGTGCTTCTCATAACAACAGGGCAGAACACATGCTTTTGGGAAGGAATGGGAGACTCTGAAATGACACTGGGCAGATGTTCCTGTGGCACCAACTCTCATTATTGTCTTTCTGTGCCAAGATGGGCTCCCTGTGAGTGATGAGGGGAAGGGGCTCTGCTGGGCCAAAGGAGGAGACTGGACCGGCAGAAAAGCAGCCTGTCTCATTCAAGATCTCTACTTGTTACTACTGTCCTGCTGTGATTGGCATTAAACACAGAGGACACCCCTCACACTGCTGGTACATCTCACCTCACCAAGTAAGCAGTCACCCATCCTAACTTTTGCATTTCCTTGACTTGGAGAGGTCTGAGAGTTTTTCCTGTCCCAGTTTGAGTTGTGGGGCAGCAATGCTGGTGTCAGTGATGAAAGGGAGAGTGCAAAGACTGCAGTCTGCAAGAGACCCTTAAGTGGTTCATCCATCAGTCTCCAGCATGAGGTGAGCCTTTGAGAAGTGACTTGTTACTGCAGCCAAATTCATCTCACTGAAAGAGTGTGAAGACCTGGTGGTTCCCAGATCTCATCTGAAGGACTGATTCTTCAATGTTTGGAGAGCCATGAAGATTTTTTTCATCCTTTCTAACAATTCCCTTTGCTACTTAGAAACCTTCCCTGGAAGGTCAGGGACTCACTGTACTGTGCCAACCCTGAGTTCAAGGGCTGTGCTGGGACCTCAGGGGTGCCAGCAAAAGCCAGTCAGAGAAACACTAAGAACACCTACCTGTGCAGGCTCATGTTATCCCCATTGTGTAGTCAGTGTAACTCACCACAAGTTTGTCAGGAAGGCCCAGAGGTGACAGAAATAGTTGAAATGCTGATGAGTTCAGTGGGAGTGTATTGCTTTGTGCCTGCAGTGAATATGATGGCCAAGCCCAGAGGGTTCAGAAGAATTAAGTGAAAATTTGTCTGTGTCTGTGTGAGCTTTGAGGTTTACTCATAACAAGGTGAAGAATTAACTTTGCCAAATATGTAATGCTTCAGATAACTATGATCTGGGAGGTTTGTTGCTTTGATAGTAATTTTTAAAAACTGAATACTTTAGAAAAACAAAGAAAAATATATCAAATAGGCTACAATTTTTACTATGCAGCACTTCTCCTGGCTGGAGATATATCTTAATTCTAGAGACGAAAAGCTACCATGTTATCTTCAATAAGTATAAAATCTGGATCTTTACAAGATCAGTTAGCTACTGCCATTTTTAGGGCCTACTTGTACTCAGTTACATGGCTGGGAGACTGCATGTGATTAATAGAAGAAAAAAGCATTAAAATAATAATCTTTACTGGAAGATGTCAAAGGAGTGGGTAAGGCCATAAACACCCCTGTAAAATTAAACAAAAGTACGCTGTTCCTACTCAGGGGTGCAGGGCCTGGTGGTGGCTGCTGGAGGAGCGGTGCTGTTCACACAGCCTCCAGCATCATCATAACCATGGGAAGGTCCAACAGAGCCACATTAGCATGGATTTTCTTCCTTGCACCCCTCACCTCCTGTCCTGTACTGCAGCACTGCTGCCCCGCTCCCTCTGGCTGTGGTGACAGAGCACTGGTAGGTGCCAGCATCGGAGAGCTGCACATCCCTCAGCTCCAGGGAAGCATTGCCGCCAATCACCTGGTCCGCAAACACCGCGGTGCGGCCCTGAAACAACGGATCTTGCTCTTGAAGGTGGTCCTTCCCACCCCTGAACTCGTGAACCAGCCCAGCTACTCCTGCCTTGGCCCAATGGATCACTATGCTGCCCATCTGGATATCAGGCTCAAAAGTGCAGTCCAGGATGCTGCGCTGGCCGATGTTCCCTGGAGACGTCAGTGCCGTCACACTGATGGAGTGTTTTCCTGCAAGAAGAAAGCAAGGGAGTATGAGAAGGGTGAGGCAGGGAGTGTGAAGAAAGACCAGGCTGCCCTGCAGCTGTCAGGAAGCAATCCCGAGGTTGGTCAGGCACTGACACATGGCAAGGACACCAGCAGCAGGTACCAGTGCTGCTAGCAGAGGTCAACTCCCGTTGTTTATATACCAAGTTAAAGCACAAGAGTGTTTCTTTAGCAGGCAGCATGCCTCAAAAAGTAGCTCCTCATACTTGTTTGAGAAGAATTCACGTGATATTGTCTTGCTGACTTACATGTATCAGGGATTTTTCTCTTTTCACCTTCCAGAAGAGCATGATCTTTGTGTCTTGTCTTAGTCAGCACCTCCCTTCATACAATATAAATGTGATTGCAAGGTATAATGCTGGCAGAGAAATAACAGGCTGCTCTTTCCCCCCTAGTGGAATCCATACAAATTTCTTTCATTTAAGAAAAAGTCTGCATTGCCCCTCAAGTCAAATCTTAAGCTGCAATCTTGAGAATTAACTCTTTCACAGAGCCAGGTCATCTTTCCCATGCATCCCTTCCCTACTCATCCTGATTCAGCACACTCCAAGGAGGCTGCATTTTGGCCAACACTGAAACAACACATCTTAGTCATCTCTGAGAGGGCTGGGGAATGTGCCTGATCCTGGCAGATGCTGCAATAAATAGTCATCTCCTCCTACCTGGGAGAAAGAGCACAAGTTCAGGACTTTCTGTGTGTGTTGGTTTAGGGCCCCAAGCCCAAGGATATTTCAGCTAATGTACGACTACACCTCCAGCAGCACAGGCAGCACTGCACTTATCTAGCCTTCATTAAAAGGTTGTAGGTGGTACTTCCACACACAGTCACAGCCCATGCACAGGATGGACACACGGATGCAGAGGCAGGGCAGAAATTGATCGCCCCACCATTAACAGCAAGAAATCTGAGCAGTCACATACCTGAGACACCAAAACCAATGATCAGGGCAATCACCGCAGCCAGGATGATAATGACTGCAGTCATGCTGTTTGGGGAAAAAGGAAAGGACAGCATTACTGCACAGCCCACCTCCTCCACACCCTGTGCCTGTGGTGCCCATCTGCTGAGCCACCGGCAGGAAGGAGACTGAGGCAGGTAAGCCACAGACCTAGAGCCAGGTGGACAGCGAAGCACAGGACCACAATAGTGATGAGCATTCAGGTGAGCACTCGGCATCAAAGCAGGGGTACCATGTGGTGGGAAGAGCCCCAGGCTTTGCCTTAGAGCAGCCAGCTGGTCTGGATGGAGGATGCTCCACTCTGCACCCCCTGGTGCATAAGTAAGACAGGCAGTCCCCACTGGTACTTGCAAGGGAACAGTGAGTCAGGGAGGTGAGAAGAGCAGACAGGCCGCTGACCCCAGGAGACACCAGGTACAAGCCAGGGAGTGGGCAGAGGGGGCTGGAAATGAGAACAGTTTTTTGAGCTGGTTGGATTTGGGATGCTTCATGTGCACATGGATAATGGGCTGTTAAATGAGAGACTGAAGAGGAGGGGACCACTTGCCGAGCCACACAGACAGAGCAGCCCTGAGGGAGATGAAAGGTAGCAAGTCATCGTGCAGCACAGTTTGAGCCTTGCCAAGAGCAACCCATCCAGCACAGCCCCAGCTCAGACAGACTGATCAGCCTGGCCAGGTGCAGGCTCCCACTGCAGCCAGTGGAGCTGTCACATGTGGTCATGGGCACATTTTCGTGTGGACTGGGAGGTTGTGGCAGCAACCTCAGCTCCCCACCAGAGCAAGCCCTGAAGCAGCTCCCCACAAAACCCACAGGTACACTGTGGGACAAGCAGCTCATATGCTCATTCCCAACAGTCTCACAGAGACTGCTCACAGAGCAGAAGCCCGGAGAGCTGCAGGAGGTCCTCACAGGACACTTTACCCATTCCCAAGTCTGAAAGGGCACTGGAGGAAGTGTTGCAGGAGGCATGGGCACCAACAGTGGCCACTCCACACTACTGTCCAGGACTGCCAGCCCAGGGCTTGTTTTGCCCCACTGTACACAGAAACTCTTGATCTGCTGCTTCTATCTTGTTCCCAGACAGAACCGGGCTGAGAGAGGTCATGGTCCTTCTGCCAACACAGAAACAGCTGCTCTGCTTCAGCAGCATTTACTGGCTTGCAGCAGACTCTTTCCCAACACATGGAGCAGCCTCCCACGGGAGAGCCCAGTGGTGTCCGTAGAGGCACAAACTCCTCCCACCATTACTGTGTGCCTGCATCAGTCCCTTGCACAACCAAGCCTTGTTTGCCTCAGATGGCTGATATGGAGCTCTAGGGAGCTGCACCGTGTGAACAAGCCTCTCCTGCAGGGAACAGCAGGGGAGGGAGAAAGGGAATATGGGTTGAAAGAGAGCACAGAAAGAAGGGGAGATGTTGCAGGAAACTTGCTTGCCCTCCCGCTGTCTTCCTTCCATTCTGGTGCCCTGGAGCTGCAGTCACAGCTGACACTACTGGGGTGGAAAGCAGTGGATATTCTCTGGCCATGGGCATTGTACAGCTGGGCACTCATTAACAGCCACTGCCTTCCCTAGGTGTCTGCAGGATGGGGACTTTGTTGGCTCATGTGGATACCACAGTGTGGCAGCTCCCAGCAGACTTGCCATGTCCCATGGGGCTCAACCCCGAGTCACTTGAGGTCTCAACCAGGCTCACTGTGGGACAAACTATGCTTTCCTACTCTGGGGAAGATACCAAGCATCTCATGTATGCTGAGGAGCTCCTCCAGTTTCTACTCTAGGAGCTGACCCCAAAGTGAGACAGCTGCTATAAACCCAACCAAAGTTGCCAGGACCAGTCTCAGCTCTCACGCCTGGGAAGCAGGAAGCAAGCAGCAGCCACACTGTTCTGTCACACAGCAGTTGTGACTCACCTTCATTCCTATATCACAAAATCCTCCTTCCCAAGGATGGGCAGAGAAGAAATGGCTCAGAGCCAAGGGATGCTGTCAGAGAGTTACAGGGTATTTCACAACTAAATGATGGGGGGTATGTCAGGGGACAAGCAGACAAGATGCCTTCCTGGGCAATCCCTGAATGCTTCCAATGCAACCCCTCTTGCCTCTGGTCCTTGGAAGGACCCTCCAGCCTGAGCACCACCTCTGCCCTAACACCCTTCTGGGCAAAATCATCCTCAGCTCGCTCACAGACAAACACAAACCAGCACAAACAGCCCAGCACCAATCCTTTTGTCTTGTGCTGGTGCCACCTGCCCTGTAGCTGCAAAGCCTTGCTAGCTTTGCATCCAGATAGGTGCTTCCCGCCTCTGGTTCAAGGCAGCAGCAGGACTGATGGAAAAAGCTGCTCATTTGTTACAGGGGGAATGGCAATTTGGGGTATATGGATGCCACTGCTCACTTCAACACCCCTTGCCAGGAACAAGGAGAAATCAGGTCCTTTGGAGTTTCCTCTGCAGAAACTGGAACCAGGGCCTTAAAAATATTTGCCTGTGAGCCCACAGTGTGTAATGAGTAGATCTGGAGCACAGAGCAAACAAGAGGAAGGTGGCATCCTGGCCACATGCTGATGGTAGCTGTGTGTCACAACAGTCCAGTCCAGCAGGGAGAGCAAAAAGCAATTTCCTGTGCATCAGCACCCCTCATATCTCCAGTGTTTCAAAGGCATGGAAACAAATTGATGCAGACAGCTGGGGCTGCACAAGTCAGAGCCCTGACACCACCCTCAGTTCCCAGGGCTGCTTCAGCAGCCTGTGGGATGCTGCTCTGTGTATCCTGCCCTCTTCTCCATGGTCCTGTTCCTGATCAGCCAAAATTGGAATCAAATTGGAATCTAACTTGACATCAAATTCATTCATTCCCTGCCTGAATGGTGCTGAGCACTGCCTGGGGACAGGGAGAGGCTCACAGCCTTGCTGTGACAGGCAGTCTTAATCTTCCAAATCTCTACTTCTGTCGGGAGTAAGCTTTCCCTTGGGAATGGGCTTAGATGGTAAAAAACCTGGAAGAATAAGAGACTGAGGGTCCCCTGCCTTCCTTCTTATATCAAAGTTTACTGTGGAAAAGAAATAGCATGGCAGAGATAACCCAAAGGGGTGGGGTTTCCATTCCAATATGAAGCTAATGATTGCAGAACCCGACTTTTTCAGCACTTGAGTTTTATTTCTTTAGTGAGGTTTTTTTGTTTACTTGGTTGGGGGGTTTTTTGTGTTTTGGGGTGGTTTTTTTTGTGTGTGTGTGTGGTTTTG
>VXAY01002641.1:635905-649851 GCA_013399855.1 Oxyruncus cristatus
TTTTTTTCTTTTTTTTTTTTTTTTCTGAAATCAGAAGAAATCTCCCGCTGCCTCTCTGAAACTTCCTGGAAAATTCACCCCTCTCTCTGGTCTATTTCTGCATTTCAAGATTAGCCTGAAGAGGCAAATATTCCTGAATAATCTTGCTCCTTCCAGGCACCTGCTGCTGCCCGGCTGTGTGCAGGAGCCAGGGGCAGGCAGAGCTGGAGAATGGTTCTCAGAGGAACAAGGATAAGGTGTGCATTTTTTCACACCAATCAGTTATTGCATGTCCCTGACAAAGGCCGGCTGAGCTGCCTCTTGAGAATAACAGATGGTTATTGCATGCATTCCAGACACATGAGGAATATGATGCCCAGTGAGTATTTACACTGTGTGACATTGTGTCTACTGGTCACCTCGCTGTTGCCAATGAAAAAGTGCACATACTATTGTTGTTCAGTTCTTCCTTGATGCTTCGTGTGGAAAAGCTCATGCGTGAGAGGTCTCTTCTGTTCACATGCGGACTCTCCTTCTCCCCACTGCTCTTCAGCTCAGGTGAGATTGATACTCATAAAATCTGAAACATTTTTCAGACAATAAATGCTACCAGGGCTATCTCACACACTTCACTGGAGCCTCCATCTCCATCCAGTCTGGAAAACCCACACCTGGGATGAAAAGATGCAGCTTGTTGGTGCCTCTGTTCAAGCTGTGGGATTCAGATGCAAGCTCAGTCCACATTCATTGGAGGCTGAAACAAGTTTGCCACTTTACCCATCTGGTGGGAGTTATTTTCAACTAATCAGGTGATAAGGATATAAGATAGATATTTTTATGACTTTCACAGTACATCTTTTTCTGGCTGTAGTTCATCAGGATTCAGTGAACAGTTCCAAAGGAAACGAGCTCATTGAAACAAGAGGCACAAACCAGTATGAACATCTTCCCAGCTCTTACTCCTGACCCACACTGCAAGGAAATTTGTGGAGGACAGTTCTTTCTCCCCACAGCACGCTGATTCGATGGCAACATAAGCAACTGTCTGAGGATCAGGATAAGGAATGGGGTGCTTTCTTCAACCCTAACCTACAACAGCAGGAACACAGCCTTTCTTGAGTCACTGATACCTTGATGTACCACGACATTCACTCCCGAGGCAGCAAATTCTAGCAAATGCACAGTTTCTAGGACACACATTCTGGCTAGAGCTGATGACCTGCATATGGGTATCTGATAGATACATGGCCTTGCAGATTGTATAAAAGAAGCTGTACAGGTATTTAAGTAGCTTGAGTGAGTGGAGTATAGTCAAGCTACAAAGAACTGCTGTCTTGAAAGCTCCTGGCAGCAGGGTGATACATCCCAAGAGTCTGAAAGATGCAATTCCCTCCCTCCCTCCCCTCTCCCAAAGCAGGTGCAGATAATACCATACCTCCAGAAAATGACCTGGCCTTGGGATGCCATGGTCACGGCATCTACGAAGAGAAGCCAAACACCTGGTGCCCAATGGTCCCACTCAGTTCTGGCAGTCCCTGTCCTTTGCATGATATATTCTCCCAAGCTGTCCTGCTTAAATAACTGAACTCGGCTAAGGAGTGGTGTGCCCAAGCAGTGAACTCTCAGGAATGAGGAAGCAGTGAGCATATCGACTCACCCCACCAGGGCAGTCAAAAGCAGGGAGGCCTGGTTAGATACTGAGGCAACTAGGAGACCTCCATTTAAGAAACATGTCTTATTTAAGACAAAAAAATAGCACAGCACGTGGTTTGGTAGCCCTCTAATCTTGGGCTCAGATTGCAGAAGTCTCCCATATAGATCCACAGCTTACCCATCACTAGTCATGTCATATCCAGGACTAGCTCAGGTTTCCTCACTAGAATCTCCAATCATGCTCTTGGCACTGGACAGAGAGGACCTACCCGCCTTCCTGGTCTCCCTCCTGGCCCCATTTACAATGCACATCTTCCCCTGCCTCTCTGTGCTGTGCTAAGAGGCTCCTCTGGGCTCAGTAGTGATCTCAGAGCCACAAAGGTTTGGCAGTGACACCTTTCCTGACTGCTGTTTAATTCCACTGAACTCCTTCAAGCCAAACTACTTCTCCTGCTGCTCTCAGGTCTGTCATTATGGTGCACATCGGAGCATGTAAAGGACAGAAACTGGGCCCTGCAAGACCCTGCAAGTCTTTCCCTCTGGGCTTGGTCTCACCCAAGGCTGGGGGCAAGATAAGTGGCTCTTGGGCATACGAGGTTGAGAAGGGTAGAAAGAGCAGAAAAGGGAAGGCAGATTGCACCCCGTGTTCAGTTTCCCAAAAGGGAACCTGTGTATCCTGCCATCTGTGTCTGGACTGTATTTCAGAGAGGATGATAAAAGGGGGATTTCTGACAGTCCATAGATATTTCCAGCAAGTTTGGATGGTTAGTGAGAGTAAACAGCTTTCCCATGCAAAGCTGAGGATGCCCAGAGGAAGTGGGAGCAGTCCAGAACCTAAAAAACCCCAAACTACTTTCTTTGCAACAGAGGTTAAAGTCAAGACCAACCAATATTGGTCTGTGATGATAATCTGAAAAAAAAAAAAAAATCCTCATTTATTTTTCAGTATTCTACTGATTACTAACCTTCTCACAATTTCGCAGAACAGTACTAGAAGCTACAACAGCTCTAGGCCATAGTGCACATTAAGAAATATCCTGTTGCCCTCGGTGACACCTGATTTATGGCTGCCTGTGGTGCAGCGCAGACAAGGTGTCCCCTTTCAGCACCAGTTAAACCCAGGTCACAGCCACAGCACACCTCATGCACAGTCAACGATCAGGTTACTTCCATGTTGGAAAACACACGACTGCTCTCTGGCACAAGCAGCCCTGGCAGGACCTGGGCAAGCCCCATTCACCAGGGCAACACCACATTAATTTCTCAGCAGCTCTCATGCTGGACCTACTTCTCTCGGTATGCTCACACTGCAAAAAAATACCCCAAGAGATGTTCAGGATATTTCCCAAAGAAACCAAGGATCTGTGACCACACGATCTGCCCAGCTCTTACCACTTTTGAATTTATTAGCAAAATCCAACCAAATGTGACAGCAGGATTGGGTCCCACACGGTCTGTTAAAGCTGGTGAACACCTGGGGAAAAGACACATCAGCTGCTTTCACTGAGGAGAAGGCAACAGCAGGCACAAAGTGTTACCAGCTTTGCTGGGCCCCTGCAGTTGGTGACAGCACAGTCTTGCCCCTTGCCAGCGTGAAGGAAGAGTGTGGGCAGGAAGGACTGAAGGTGGGTCAGGGCCCAAGAAGATGTTCAGTGGTCTGAAGGAGGCACAGGCCCAAGGATCAGACTGCAGTCGCTCTGTCCTTCATGATACAACTTGCTTCTTTCTTCACAAGTAATAATTCTCTCATAAGGGTTCCTCAGGGTAAGCTCACTCCTTATTTCAGTGTCACGGGATTGCTGCAGGAGCTACCAGTGAAGGAGAAAAACCAGGAGAAGATAGAGTTGTGACAAGCTGACCAGCAGCCAAGTTTGACAGAGCATTCAAGGGTGGTGAAGGCAGCCAGACCACAGGAAAAGATGAAAGCTGTTCTTGGGATTTGCTCAAAAACACTGAACATGTTTCCAGCCTTGTGATCCCACATCTGTAAAAATGAAGTCAAGAAGTGATTGAGAAGCACCAGAAATGGGAACATTAGTGGTCTGGAAGGAGGAGAGCTTGACACTGCTTTATCAGCTCCACCTGTCCTCAGCCTCACCTGCCCTTGAAGGGAAGCTGGAAGCAGCAGCACTCGGAACAAGCCCTCATCTCTCAAAACAGGGAGGTGCTGAGCCACCCTTGTCTGGAAACACACAAAGTTCTCTACACCGCCTGTGAGCCACTGGCAGGATCTGTCCTGACATGGCGCTCCAGACAGTAAGTGTACCCTTATGAATCATCTCCTGCCTGTCTGAGCCAGATTCTGCTCTGCTCCTGAGATCTTCTGGGACAAACTAGACTCTTGTGGCACAGAGCTACAAGTGCAGCCATGTCACAGTGTGGTTTGCCTCTCTGAGAAGGCAGAGACACCCCAGCGTGACACTTGACTCTGGAGGCACCCTACATAGAATCTTTCAGGCTGCAGACATCCTTTCAGGTTTTCCACAGTCTTTTTTCTTGTTTGGTTTACTTCCAGCTACACTCTGTTTTCCCTATTGAGGGAGTAAATCCCCCTTCTCTTGACTCCCAAAGCCCCTATTCATGTTCATCCCTTTTTTTTTTCCAAATTTTGGAGACAGGCAATTTTATCAACAAGAGCTTTTGTCCCAGAAAAAATATCAATATCTACCACTGCAGTTCTGTCAGCACCGCATGTACATCTGTCTTGAAAATACCTTTGTTATCTCAGGGACCAGCTGGTCAGAAAAAATATAGCCCAGCAGACTGACTACACCTCCTAATCTACCACCTGCCCCAGCCTATTGACCAACAGAGCACAGGAAGCCCATCTTGGCCTGCTGGGGTCCAATGTCAAACTCCAGCAGATCAGTAGGATATATTCATTTGCAAGGTATTCTGAATTATGAAGACTGAGGGGAAAGCCTCATTGCAAACAATGGGAGGACACTCACACCTAACCCCTCCAAAGTGACCAAGGTCATTAAATGTCTTTTCTGAACATGATTCATCAAGATATCCTCATGCACAGCCCTGTTTGCCCAAATACACAGTGATAGCCACTCAATACTTCATAATCTCTGCGACTGACTGAGCTTTCAAGTTTAACAAAAAGAAGTCAATACCAGGGCCTGATCCTGGCAGGATTAGTACCCCATGCTGTCCAAAACCTGCTATCCCCCTGTCAAATGTAGAGCTGCATTTCCCTGAAGGGTTTATATGGTCGTTGGCGTAATTCTCACAAACAGCTTCTTGGAAAATGTCAGCGACAGGGTGTGTAAGGGATACCTAACACAAAGAAAAAACACATTCCTCTGTCTGAGAGGACTAAGGCGGTTTCGGACAGAAATTATGCGCCTAGAAGGTAGTGCTGTCCTTATGTGTTACCTCTCCAGCACAGCATGGAAGCTCTGAGAGAAAACAACACACATATGGGGGGTGGGGAGAAAGAAATAGAAAAGACACCGAAAATAAGGTATTTTGGTTTACATCACATTTTGTACAGAGTACTGACTCTGCACGTAGCAAGGATGAGAATGAATTACTGTTTGTTCCATTAAAGGTTAACTCAAACTAAACTTTCACTTTAAAATTTCAGAGTCAGTACCTTGGGAGAATTAAATTGCCTAACTTGGAGATTTAAACTGCCTAACCTTCCCTGATTGTTTGGCAGCCTTTTCTGGATGATTAATGGAAAGTTATAAAAAGGATTTGCATAAGGACATCTATCTCCTTTGCTGGGAAGAAGTTCCAAAACTGGCTTTGTAAGACGATTGACAACAAATAAGAGACTTCTAAGGTTGAGTAAGCAAACAGACAGCACAGGTTTCTACTATTTACAAGCCAGCTATCATAATTCAGAAAGCAAGAACCACTCCTTGCTGTTGAGACTGGAGCAGCATTCCTCTCCCCAAGTGACCAAAAGCCAGACCTTTGTCCTCAGCTCCCTGGGCAGTATTAGGAGCCCCTAGCAACACACACCTACTGGCAAGGTTATCCCCAGGGCAGTTGTGTTCCCAGTCTCAGTGACACCACTGTGTTTTGTAAAGGAAGGTATTCAGGGTGTCTGCTTTACCCAGACAAGCAGCAGTCAGCAATCAGGAGGTTAGCAACTGCCCTTCCAACAAAGTTCCTCATCACAGATACCACATCCCTTCCCCTATGGAAAATGGGACAAACTCTCCTTGTAAATAGAGCCTTGCCAAGGCCGCACAAGCCAAATCCAGGAGTTTTGCTGTATTCCATCTCCTAATGCTGCTCTTGTCCAGTTGCCTCAGTTCAGGACAGAAAACTGCAAACTTGCACCTGTTGTTCCTACTGATGCCCAAAGTCCAAGCAAAAGCCCCTGCTGATGCTCCCACATCTTCCCTTGGTGAGCCAAGTCCTCTCCTGGCTCCCACATCACTGCCAGCAGCACTCTGTCCCACACCATCTCCAGCAGAACACACAGACCAGGTGAATGATACTCTAATTCTTGTTCTTATCAGTGCCATGAGTTTTTCTTGGACTTTTCTCAGATACATAATTAACCCGCCTTGCTCCTACTTTGCAGGGAGGAGTATGAGACTACAGCTTACCAAGAGAAAGTATAAGAACTGCAAACACAAGAGCAGCTCCCAGAAGCATAACTTTGCTATATGCACACATCCAAGTCTGTAATCTAGGGAGGCAGAAGCCATATTCAGGCCGCCAAGCCTTCCCAAGGCATGACCACAAACGCTTTTGAATGTGCCCCAATGAGCAGCTTTGGCCTCATCAAGGACAGCTTAGGCTGTCAATCCTGCAGAATAGGACACATCTTGACCCTCCTGTGAGGCAACTGTTCAGGCTGAGTCTCCCCTTAGAGCATGACCCCATGGGCCGCAAGTCCTCAAGTGTGCAGTAGCAGTACAATTCCCAGAATTCACTCCTCTTCAAGCAACAAAATAACTTCGCGTGCACACCTCTGGGTGGAACATAAGGCACAATTTTATTTTCCGTCATCCCCCTTTCTCAGGTCACATCCACCACAATGTTGCTTTCTGGCAGCAAGGCTGTGCAGTGATCACAGGCATCCTCTTGGTTTGTGCTCATGCAGAGCCAGCAGCAGTGCCCTGGGCTCGCAGGAGCTCGCCTGGCTGCTCAGAGCGCCACTGTCCTGAGCGAACTCCTCAGTGAGGTGTCGCTGGGTGGACCACCCAGACACTCTGAGCTCTCCTTCACTTGTCCACAGCACGACCAGTGGTGGCAGCCAGGGTGACCTTTGTGTCCATGGCCGCAGCCTTGGTACCCACCTGCAAGAGAAGAGGCACCAGCAGCTCAGCCCAAAGTGGGCCAGAAAATACCAGTGTGTATAAAATAAAATACCAGTGAGGCTTTGGCCTCAGGACTTCTCTAAAATGGGGAGGCATGTGCTGATGAGAACACAACATTTTAAAGGCCAAAATTGCCAGGGCTCAATAAAGAAAGAATAACACCCAGAGGGGACTGCCCTGTCCCAACAACTTGGAAAAGCTGAAGATTTCCATCCCCTTCCCTGTTGAACAATCCAACACATTGGCCTCCAGAACCCCATGCCAGCTGCTAGTAGCTATGGCCAGAGCTAGATACAGATCAAGCATAGAGAAAGGAAGAGGTCAGATCTATAATAAAAACATGCAAACCACACAATGACACATGCAGGTTAAGGACTGGAAAGTTGGTTGGGATTACACAAGCAAGGGAGTTGAACTCTCGTCCTAAACAAGGAGTGAGGCTTCTCCAGAGTACAGAATTGCTCACTGTGTGTGACACAGCCCACAGCCTCCCAACATGCCAGCACTGAACAGGAAATGTACAGAAGCAACACTGCTCAGCCTCACTGAGAAAGGCTGAAAGGCTGAGGTGCCCTGCCCCACCTCCTGCACAGGTCTCTGTCTATAGGATGTGCTACAAGGACCTTAGTGTGTCCTGCTGCATTTCTACTGCTGCGGTCACATCCCACCAGAACACACGTATGTACAGTTAGTTCATCACAGTCGTGGTGCATGTGCAAAGCAAGAGTTGGCCTGGAGTATCAACTCACACCTACATACACTAGGGAGGACCTAGTGCAACAAATCCTCCAGATCCCAGCAGTGTGGGGAAAGCTGAGCACCCACCTGGCATGGTCCCACCACAGGCACAGCGAGCAGCCTTCTGCCCTCCGCTTGAGCAGAACGTGCAGCAGTGGAACACGCCTTGGTGCTCACGGAACTTGTGTTTCACCATCAGAGTGAATGGAGAGCCCTGCAGTGGACAAGCAAACAGAGAGACTGCTGCACTGGATGCTACCAGATGTTGTGACTGCATTTTCAAACACCAGCTGGATGATCCTGTCAGTCACAGATCACAAAGTCCGGTCTTAAACTGCTATGTAGTAGAGGTAATCCTAAGAAAGATTTAAAGCAAATCCTTAGAAAAGGTAAAGTAGAAAAAGTAAAGAAGGTGCAAGAGAAACAAGAAATGCTACCTGTACATGTTGCCCTTTCACACAGACGCAGACAGCATACAAGCCTGGCTCCTCAGGGCTGTAGGAAATACAGTAGGTCCCATCACCATTATCACACACTGTTGGCTTGACTGCACTGCAAACAGAGAGAAGTCCAAGAAGTCAGTGACCGGCAGAGAACTGCTCTAAATGTGAACCGCAGTTTGGCCTAGATTTGCAGTCAGCTCTTCATTCAGCAGCTGCGGGTCTCAAGCAAGTTTGAAAGGATACATGAGCCACGCTCAAGCACTGAGAGGCTTTTACACACACCTGCTACTGGAAGCTGCAATAACCATACAAAGGAAGTCACATAAAGCTAGCTGCTCTGCAAGGATTTGTAGCACACTGAAAAGGCAGAAGATGACACACAGCACACTTGCAGGTCAGATTATCCCATCAGATAAGAGCCCGCAGAAAAGCGGTAAATTGACAGCTTCAGCAAGCAGTTACCTCCAGAAAAACCCACTAAGAAGACAGGATATAAAAGGACATGTTTGAATTACTTTAACCACTGTCCCAGCTACAGTGACCCCACTCTTCTCTTCAATGCTCAGAGGAGTTCTAGGTCCCTGCTGGTAAACTCTCCCTTTTCACAGTGAAGCTTACTGGGTTTCACAAGGAATCTTTGTGAAAAGTGCGCCACGAAGAAAGCATCAGCTAGTTACTTGAGGACTGACTGCCTGCTCCACAGAGAGAAGGAAAGAGCTTTCCACAGACAATTATCTGGCAGCTCTGCATAGAGAGAGGTGTTCTTGCCAATCCCCACTAATTCGTCTCTTGGGCCCCATGACATGACAGTTTATAAACTGTATTCCCCACACCCGCCCATTTCGCATCAATACAGCTGCCTACATTATTTCCTGCCATGAACTGTGTGGTGATACTTCACACTCTTCTGCAGCTGTTGTGCCTCAAACCAAAGCCAGACAGCTTTCAGCAACGGATGTAGCAGCTGCATACACTCAAGAGCAAGAAACTGTGTTAATGCGGCCACAGCGACCTCTACCCCACCAAGTGAAGTTCACCCTGATGCGCACGCCTTCCTATGTTGTATGTGCACTTGAATAAGGAAGGTACATCGGAACAATATTCCTGAACAGCGATGCTCTATTGATAAGCATCTGGGCAGCCAGCACTGCTTCTGTGTGCCCTGTCAACAGTCCCCCACAGCAAGGAGTTTTAGCATCCTGTCCCTTTTTTTTAATCAGGTCCACCAACAGCCTTCCTGGAACAAGTTCCAGCTACTGTAAAACAGAACAGATTTTTTTTGTCATTTTCAACGTGGAAACATGAGCTCAAGTGCAGTCTTTCCTGCTTTTGCTAGAAAACCTCCAAATACGTTAAAATACTTAATGCTTACAATGATGGTAAAAAGGACAAAGTCACAACACAGATACTATCTCCACAACATGAACTAGCACTTCCATCAAATGGCAGAGGCTCCTGAGCTTGGTAAACTGTCTAACTTGACAGCCAGGCAGGAGTCACGATGATTTACGCTTATTAGATGTTAACAAAAGCAGGATCCCTGGGTGTCTGCTGGTAGGAGTGAGAAGGAGCAACAACTCACTCTGGCAGTGTCTTGCAACACCCACTGAGAGCTGAATCCTTTAAGAAGCCCAAACCACTGAAAGACTCAATACAAACCTGTCAAGCTCCACGCAGAATACAACTAGCAGGAAGCACTGCTATATGTTTGGGAAGAAGAGTAGTGCCTTTTCCTCTACAGACTCTGACCCACATGCTAAAGCACATCCTCACACCTAAGCAAGGAGGGAGCCAGGGCAAGGGAAGAAGAAAGGCAAACCCAGTGACCAGGGAGTTCTTGGGTGAAATACCCACCAGTTTCTCTTGTTCTTGTGGGTGATGGTGACCTGGACAGCCTCTCCTCCATGCCCCATCTGCTCCCCTGTGGTGTCATTGCAGAGCAGGGTAAAGCCAGTCCGCTCGTTCTGACGGGCACTGTGGAGATCTGCAAGGCAGAGAAACAGGACCAGAAAGGATTCACATCAGCCATGACTCCCACCTATTTTGCAGTGCTGCAGCCCCATCAGAACACAAATAGGACTTGGCTTCTGAGGTGTACAGGTCCTCACTCACAGGGAAAAGTCAATATATGACTGGGTATCGGGAGAGAGTGGAAGCCATAGGTGCTGAGAGATGTTTAGCAGGTTTAGTCCAGAGGTCTGTATGGACCAGAGTGACCCTCTTGCCTGTTACTCTAAGCCCAGCTGGCACCTTCCCAGAAGGTCTCAAGATGCATCATACAGCATGGAGGGAGGAGGAACAGCCCCACTGTGCGGTGTGGAGCCCCAGAGATCCCAACACTTAAAGTTGGGCATGGAAGGGATCAAATGAGCCCTGGGTCTGTCTCATCTGCCCTACACAGGCCATCACTGACCAGAGCTGGCTGCACTGTAGGCTGATCTGAACATTATCTGTTTGCTGGCTCTACTCCAAGTCCTTAGTAAGCAAATATCCATGAAACCATTGATGCCAGTTACTCCCACAGCAATCTCAGCAGAAGCTGTAATGGGAATGAACCTACTCACTTAGCCATACAGGGGATCTGCCTGGGCTCATGCTTCAGAACAGTCACGTCATGCTATTGCAGGTGCCATTCCCACCCCCTGAATGAACTGTGGTCTTTGGCCTAGGGTTGCTCTCCTTGCACCTTAGCCCCCTATTGAGGTCAGTGACGGTGTGGAGGGCAGTTCCAGCATGCTCTGTACATCTGGATGAGAGTAACTGTCTGGCTCCCTCCCCAGCACAGCTCCCACAGGCAAGCAATGCAACCTCTGGTAGGGCTCTACCTCTGCCCCTAGTTAATGCCTGGACAGCAGAGAGCCAACAGTGCCTTAAGCTGCACACCATGTGGGTACAGAGAATAGAAAGGTGCCTTCAGGGAGCAGTGCACTCCCATTCAGCTGCTGCACAGCACTCCATTACCTTCCCCATGCAGGGTACACCTGGCTGGATCAACCACTTTATTGAGAACGGCCCCAAAAACTTCATAGCCACAACACTGCCCTGCCCTCTCCTGGGGAGAGAACTGGATCCTGTCATCCACGCTGGGGTGGGTGCTGTAAGCAACACTGTTCAGCTTTGTCAGACGGCTTGACACCACCCCTTTGGTGACAAGGATCTCCAGATCAGAGCCGCTCATCAGTAAGTGCTCTGTGAACTCCACGCCTGTCCTCATGTCCAGCAGCAGCTGCTGCAGCTGAGCCTTCTGCAAGTGCAGAAGGTTTTCCTTCTGCACCTTCAACTCCCCCAGCTGCTTCAGCAGCCGGTCCCGGTGCTCTTCAATCGCTCTCACATAGCCACTGGCAAACAAGCAGATCTCTGTGGCCACAGCTTCTGCGCGGCTGCGGACGGCACTGCCCATGTTATCAATCTGGCTCAGCACATCCTCCAGGGTGTCCATGTGCTGCTGGCTGTTCTTGAGCAGCTTCCGCAGGGCGTCCCCATGCCTGTGGATGACACTGCTGGGGAAGTCATAGGGATGCTGACGGTGTCTGCCTAACACGCACTCCTGGCACACCGGCTGGTCACACTGCTCGCAGAACAGCCTTAGCTCCTCTGTGGGATGGGAAGGGCACAAGAGAGGCTTCCCGGCCTGGCTGCAATCCTTGGTACTCTCCAGCTCCGTCACAGCATGAGAAGCCGTCTTCTTCTGTCTCCTAGAAGGGAGCAACCACAAATCATTTTATGCATGCTGGGTACAAAACGCAAACACTGAGACCCTTTGCAAACACCATTCTGTACAGGCTGCAAGTCATAGTACACACTGCTCCCTCCTGCTCCACTAAAGGACTTGTGCTCTCCTGAGGACAAGGATCCACACAAAAGAGAGCAGCATCTGCAAGCAGTTCCTTAGAGGCTGCTCTCCCTGAGCCTCCCTGACAGCACGGCCAGCACTGTTTTCAGACACAAGAATCGTGTGTCCCACCATGCCACACATGGGCTGGTGAAAATGGGCTGTCAGGTTGCTAATGGGACCTCCAGGCCATAAGCAAAGTACTCCAAGGACCAAGGTCTCTAGAGTTGCTTTGGCAACCCCATCACAGGGCAGAACACGGCCCTTACAGTACTCCTTTTGCTTGCCACTAATCTCCCTTGGGTCCAGCACATTTTCAAAGCCTTTCTAGTATGTTACAACCTTCAAATTCACACTTCCCTGACTCCAGCCTATGATCTCACTTATCCCAAGGAGCACTTATCTCACTTACCCCAAGGAGTACAACCACGGTACTCAGATGCGCAGAAACCTTCCCCGCACACCGAGAAATAATTTCAAAATGGTTTTCCTCGGCCCTTGTTCTAGTCTGACATCAACTAAATCAAGTGCAAGTCTGTAGATGTTAGTGGGGAGAAAAAAATGATAGCAGTAAATACTATACAAAGTGGATCACGGGGACAAATTTTCTACTGCTTTATCCCTTCTGCAGTTATTCCTGTCAGTGCAGCAGGCTGCTATTCAAGGTCTGGGTTTATCACTCTTCAGCAGCTTGCACGAGGTATGAGGCATTAGCTAATCAGAATGGTATGCTGAAAATTACACCCAGAGTGAAAAGGTAACTTGGAGTCTAAGCCATTTTCCCCGCAGGCACCAGTATCTGCAGGGGGGCAGTGCAGAGAGGAATTTGTCTCTGTTCTTTCTGGGGTAAGAATTTGCTAATCAAGTGGAAAGAACAGCAAACGTGGAGGGAATAGGCTGAGCTGATTAACCCAGGCTGAGGCTTCCCTGTCTAGTGTTGCTGGGTGTTTTTCTGACCTTGCCTGTCACCTTGCTTCAGAAGGCCATTCAGGCTTCCTATCAGTTTTCTTCTATAGTGCTGCCTGTCCTCTGCCCAGCTTACAGGCCACTGCAGCCGCCTTCTCTTCAATTCCCAGCTCTGTAACAGTCACCTCTTCTTCCTACACCAATTCCTACACCACTTACCAGGCGGGTTAGGGTGTGGGTTGATCATTAGTAGGTACCAACTACAGTAGGCAGGGCTTCCACTTATCTCCTTTCACTTTGTCTACGGGGCCTTTACACATAACTGCAGTAAATTGTTCTGGAGGTGGAAGGAGGCAGGCCAGCAGCTTAACTTCCTCGTTTTCCCTTGGAAGATGTGCCTTCTTCAAAGTGGGACAGCACAACACACGAGGCTCTTGTCCTGCTACGTCCTCTGCCCATACCCATGCCTGATGGAGCCCCATGAGTCTCCCTGGAGCTCAGCAATATTAAACTGAGACGCAAAGGAATATGTGGACACCGCCATGGGCAAAGGGTGGCCTGATTTTGGACTTAATGGCCAATGACGGTCTGAGGGGCCTACTCCCAAGAAGTTCAAAAAGTTTGGGCAATGCTCTCAGGCACATGGTGTGATTCTTGGGGCTGTGCTGTGCAAGGCCAGACGATGGACTCGACGATCCTCGCGGGTCCCTTCCAAGCCCGGATATTCTAGGATTCTGCGCTCGTAGCTCGCCGGTCCCCGCCTGAGTACAGCACATCCTCCGCGAGCGGGTGGTGGGTGCGAACCCGCCAAGGACGGAACGAGCTGGGAGACGCCGGTTCGCCGCTCTGGCTCTGCGCGGGCCCCCTGCCCACTGCGCCCACACCCCGCGCTCCCGGTGCCCGGGAGTCCCCGCCGCCCCTCACCTGTGTGCGCGGCAGCAGAAGGGGCAGAGGCGGACCCCGCAGGTGAGGCACCGCCCGGCCGCCGCCCCGTCGGCGCAGAGGTCGCAGCCCGCGGCCGCCCCGGCGCGGCTCCCGGCCAGGCAGTCGGGGGTGAGCTGCCCCACGCCCCCGGGCGGCAGCGACACCTCGGCGTCGCACACC
>VXAY01002641.1:650119-681243 GCA_013399855.1 Oxyruncus cristatus
GTGGCGGGTACGGGGGACCAGCGGCTCCCTTGTCCTCGTCCTCCTCGCCCAGGAGGGCTCTCCTGGCCCGCTGCTCCCCTCCTCTGGCACCGCCACTATTGTCTCAGACTGTTGCGTGGGAAACGGCCCCTTCCCACCCCACCGCGGCTAGATGGTGTGTTTCCACTTCTTCCAGCTCGGAACCTCCAGGTTCACCGCCTGACTGGTCTCTGGAGCCTCTGCCTGTCCTGCTGGATGCCTTCCGGCCTTGGTCGTTTTTCCTTGGGATCAGTGGTGAGCTTGCCGATCAGCCAAGCAATGTAGGTGAAACTTCAGTAGAAACAGTGCAAGGTGGCCAGGCTTCCCCAGACTGCCCACGGGGACTGGCTGATGTCTGTCTTGATTCACTATGCCTGGGAATTATGAGTACTGTAAAAGGCAGGCTTTGAAATCGTACCGTCACTGAAGTCCTGCATGAAGCTCCTTGGACTTTGTTATCAACGCAATTGCTTTTATCAGTCGGATTTGTAAACTCTTCAAATAGTGATATTTTTTTTTCCTAAAAAGAAGTACTCTTTTCTATAAAATCATGTTGCCTAGCACCAATGACATTCCTATAGTGTACCACATTCACATTCATGACTGAATTTTGTACCAGCCTCTCCATTAGTTTGCCCAGGACCATCAGTATCTTATCGTCTAATATAGTCTAAAGTTGCACCAGGGGAGGTTTAGGTTGGACATTAGGAAGAATTTCTTCACATAAAGGGTGATTAGACATTGGAATGGACTACCTGGAGAGGTGGTGGAATCACTATCCCTGGAGGTGTTTAAGGAAAGACTGGGCGTGGCACTTGGAACCATGGTCTAGTTGACACGGTGGTGTTCAGTCATAGCTTGGACTCAGTGATTTCACAGATCTTTTCCAACCTAATGGATTCTGGGGTTCTGTGATTATCTGTCAATCTTGGCCTTTTCAAATACCTGTGTGATAAGAACATCATTTAAGTCTTCTGGATTTTAAGTTCCCTAAGTCAAAAATCAACAAGAGAGATCTCTGGTCAGTGTTTGGTTTTTTGTTGATTTGTTTGTTTGTTGTTTGTTCGATTTTTGTTTTGTTTTTTTTAGGACTGCTGAGAACATTTACACATCAGCAGGAAAATACTTAATATTTGTATATGATACTTACATATATAAGCAAACACTTAATCTGTAACATAGAGATGTTACCATGTTAACACCCCTGTGATGTCCAGTGGCTTTACACAGATACCGTCTTCTGCGTGATACACTCAAACATTTGTATGTCTTTTATGTTGTAAATACCAGATCAAAGTTTTAGTTTTCAACTAAGTATTTACAACCTCAAAGCCAATCAAAAAAATAAAGATGTTGTAACAACCTCCTTCAGATTAATTATTAGTGAGTACAGTGGTTGCTGCAGAGGTTAGAGAGGATAAAAGCTGCAGTAACTGTGAGACAAGATGACTTGATAACAATATTCAATATTGTGGCAAAGAGGAAAGACTGGTTCTTTTAATCATGTTGGTGGAAGGAACAGCGAATGACCCTGCAAGTGTGGGTGTGGGAAGAAAACAGGAGAAGAATCATAACGTCACCTTCATGCAGAAGAGGCGAGTGACCCAGAGAACGGCAGCATTGCAGCACTGCAGAGAGAGAGTGAAATAAGCCATGCCTGGCAATGCCAGAGGAAATCTGAGGATCCAGCCCAGCTGATCTGATCCAGTCATCTGCCCTGAGACTGATAAGGTGAGAGCACAGGACAAATCACTGCTGAATAATGTATTTAAAAGTTATCAGCACAAAGCACTAACAACCTCTGAATTACTAGAGGAAGTTGTAGTGCAATGGGCTGGAGAGAATCATCATGAGAACCCCGTGAGACTCAGAGAAAGAAGTGAGAAGCAGAAATGCAGGGGGGGTAAAAAACCAAACAAAAAACTAACCCAATGACCTGCAAAACAGGAGCTGCATTAGTAGACACTCGTGATTCATTAGGGTTATTTTCCCCATAATACTGCTTTCTAGGCTATTGTCTGCCAGTGGAGGAAGTCCCTGTGCCACTACATCCTAAAATGTGGACATGTAAACTGGAGCTCTGTGAATGTCTGCAGTTAAGCATATTGGTTTGCAAAGCACTGCAAGAACTGGATTGAGAGACCCTCTCCTGTCTTGAAATATTCAGAGGTTGCTTTGTAACTGGAAAAAATGTAAGGATGAAAAAAAGGTCTTAATTTATAAACAGTGAAGGGCAATAAAGGAGCATAGTTACAAAAATGAAACAATGCATGTCATTAAAATTACACTAAGGAGTAATATTTTCTTTTTGCCACATTTCATGAGAACTGATGAATGGCCAATTACCCTCATTTGACCCATGATTTACTTGAAGTCCTCTTTGAACTTGTTTTCCTGCTCCTATTGTTAAATGTCTATCAGAGCCTCCCAGAGTATTTGCTCTGGGTGATCTGTACTTTCCCTACCTCACCTTCCCTGCCAGCTCCTTCCTCTTTTTCCTGTTTTTCTGGTTCTCATTTCCTATCATTAAGCACTAGATCATTATACAGAGACCTGAAAGATTTGATGGTTTCCTTCTCCCTTCTCTTAAAGGACTTCTGACTAATATTTCTATTGTATTTGCTAATTAGCCTGTTCTAGGGAAAGTTTTATGCTGCTTTCCCATTTATATTTTTCTGAAGGAATACTGGTAAAACTTTTTATAGCATGTACAGAAAAATCTTTAGAGCATTTCCTTCCTAGACTCTTTGTGAATAGTGTGGGTATAGCCCATTTATTACATTTGGAATGGGATGCCTCATGCTTCCCTGTCCCTATTTAGTCTGCTAATTTTAGGGAGTTGTTTCTGGATATCCTGCCATAAGAAACAAACTGAGAAAGTGGTGAAGCCGAAGTCATTAGTAAAGAGGACAGGCAGGAGCACACCTGCAGTCCCTGGACTTGCAGAAAAGTCCAGGATGACTCGTTGACAGAAAACTGAGAACCTGTCAAAGTGCTATGGCCTAGGTTAACGGCAGCCAGAGGAATGTGGAAAATGGCTTATTTGGGGAGTTTACAAAGAAAAGAGAAGTGGAACAGACAGTTGGCTGCTTTCCTGTTGACCAGCAAGTCCAACTTTACTGTGGATTTGTCAGCCCTGAAAACTACTGTGTTTCGGAGACTTCTCTGAACTTGGCAGAGCTGCCAGACTTGGTCTGGGAGTACTGGACGCATCCTTGCTTGTTTACACGCAAACCGTTTTGCGCTGCGCTCAGCCACCCAGCCAACAGCTCTTCCCATTTTTATGAACCTCGTCTGGAAAATCCAGGGCCTGGGCATTTCCCACATCACAGGAGCCTGGGTGGGTCCATCAGACAAGGATAGTGTGCCCAGCCCAGCTGCCCTCATTAGCTGCACAGTGTGGTTGTGA
The DNA here is from genome assembly GCA_013399855.1 of Oxyruncus cristatus. NCBI lineage: Eukaryota > Metazoa > Chordata > Aves > Passeriformes > Cotingidae > Oxyruncus > Oxyruncus cristatus. Next base: position 653,547 of record VXAY01002641.1, read on the forward strand.
GGACAAGTTGGGCAGAAGGGTTCCCTCTCTCTCTCTTCTCCTTACGTAGGTGCTCATCCAATCCCACCCCTCAGCACGAGGTGTGAAGTGAGTTTAGATCTGTAACAGGTTCATGGGTATAAAGAATAACATAGATGCCATTAATGTGCTCTCTGTGAAAGAGACCCTCCCATGGCTCCAGGTTTTTACAGAATGGCCTGGATTTGAAGGGACCTTATGTTCCAGCCCCACTGCTGTGGGCAGGGACACCTTCCAATAGACCAGGTTGCTCAGAGCCCCATCCAGCCTGCCTTGAACACTTCCAGGAATGGGGCATCCATGAGTTCCCTGGGCAACCTGTTCCAGTGACTCACTACCCTCTGAGTAAAGAATTTCTTCCTAACATATAATCTAAATCTCTCTTTTAGTTTAAAACCATGAAGGTATTAAAAGGAGGTGCCAGTTGACCTTTGCTTTTGCTGGGCCCAGAGCACACACAAGTAAATTGCCCCAGGCCAAGCCTCACATGACAAAATTTCTGCGAGCTGATGTCAGGGGGGAACGTGACAGCTGCAGGAGGACAACACTGATCCCCTGCTTGGGGACACCACTTGGGACAGAGAAGGAGAACTTCTGCCCTGGGATCTCTCTCTGACTTTCTACACTCTTCAGAGAAACACCTTCACTACCAAACGACTCCCTTCACACATACACACTTTCTCTTTTGAATTTACTAATAGCTTTTTCTCTTCAGGGTTGTGTTGAGCTTCAGGGATGAAACTAAACAAACTCGAGACTCCTCTTCTAACGTTAGCTCACATCTCTCCATTTTCATGCTGGACTCCGAAGTACATTTCCATAAGCTGTTGCTGTCACACATCAAACCCATGCTCCACTAGAAGGACTTCAGCCACTGCAGTGTGACCTGGGAAAGGTGAAGGAAGAAGGCAGAAAAACAGCACACCTGGTAGACTAAACCTGTCCCGCACTGACTAATGGAAGGGGCACAATCATTACACACACGTGCTTGGCTTAACCCTGAAACAGCAAACTAGAAGCAGATATAGTATGGAGATGTGATAACACATGAAGCACAGAAAGAAAGCAGCAAAAGAGATGGGTGGGTCTCTCTTGTCCTCCAGAACCGTGACAGGAGTACAGCAATACCCCTTTCAGCTGGCAGCAGTTCTTTGAAGACAAAAGCAGCTGCAGCTAAATCACCCATCAACACTGGCTTTGTGCAGACTTGCCCTTGCTATGGCTTCTGACCAGACATTCCTGCTTTCACCTCCTCCCTGCAGCTTTCCAGCCACCTGCTGCCACTTTCAGCTTTCTGCTGCTATATATATTCTTTTTAATCTCTCTTGAATCCTGCCTACATTTTCTGAAGGGAGGATGAGACTCGATTTTTTTCAAACCAGCTTTTCAAAAGAAACAACTTCTTTGAGATGTCAGGCTAGTAATGTTTTTTGACCTCCCCTTCAGCCAAATTTGAGACAGGAAAGTGATCTGAAAGGCTGTGAGTTTCTACATGCAAAATATTGTAGAATAGCCTGAGTTGGAAGGGACTTCTGGTGGGGTCCCCAGAGACAGCATCCCAACACCAGTACAGCATCCCTGCCTGCAGCACCTGCCCCATGACCCCACATGCTTAGCACAAGGGGTTGTCAGAACAGGACTTCCCCTGCAGTACTAGAAAAAAACTGGCCTTGCTGCAGGGCAGTGAGAGCACAGAATTCACTGATACGAGGTTTGTGGCCAGCATGAGACTTGAAAAAGCATATTTTTATGCATATGCACATATATGTATGTGTATAAAGACATATAAAATCTGACTGTCTGAAGGAAACTACAACAGGTTTGCAGGAAGACCAACTCCCTGTGAGTCTAATGAGAGCCAGTATTTTGTTTCAGACAGGTACAAACCAGCCTGCCTATCACATTTTTTCCAGGCAAGAGCTTGATCTCGTTAAATACACATCTGCACTCAGCATAGCTCTACTGTTTCCTTGTTTGCTTGACTTGCCCAAGGCTCCTCTTCCCTCACACACCCAGCTCCTTTCCTGTGCCCAGCACCTTGCACCCACTCCTGTTTAATTTGTTGGCCAGAAAGCAGAAGTGCAGGAGAGAATGGAAACCCAAACTCTCTTTTCCTCATTGTTGCTACTAAGACCTTCTGCTGAATTGAGAGATTAAAAAAAAAAAAAAAAAAAAGGTGGAGGAAGAAAAACGAGTATTCAGATTTTTACTCAGGTGTCCCAGCAAGGATTTAGGCTACTTTGGACCCTCCAAGGCAGCTCATCCTAAGCATCTTACTCCTTATTCCTCTCTCAGAACCTCATCCAGCTGGTGTGCCAAAGGACACAGAGGAGGCACAGAGGGCACTCAGAGACAAAGGTCTCTTTGCTTTTCAAGTTGCTGCTGAAACTGTGCCTGGCAAACTCACTGGGATGAAAAGAGGCACTTGCCCTTTTCCTCTTTGGTGCCATCTCTGTGTTGCACCCAGCAGCTCTCAAGAAGATAAGGTTAGACCAGAGGTTATGACTAATTGTGATTAATGATGAAGTAACTATACTCCACAGCCGGGGGCAGGGGACAAGCCCTGGCAGCTCTTCAGCTCCACCTTACCCAGAGCTAGAGGTTCACTTCTCTGCAGAGAACGGAGGCTACTGCCACCTTGGCTGTAATCTGGAGCCACACACTTATTCCATGTGCTGCCTTTTCCTGCCTGCCCCATGCCTTCTTACTTGCCTGGAGGACTCGTCAGCTATGAAGTGAAAAGTGAGAATCACATTTATTTTCTGTGCACAGAAGAAACACTCCTGAGGCAATGCACTTACTTAGATGTCTACATTCAAAATGCCACAGAAAGGAAGACACATATATATATATAGATAGATATATATATATAAACTACTTGCCATCAAGTTTTTAGCTTAGAATTTTGTAATCAAAACATGTATAGGAAACTTGCCCATACTTTCCAAGGGAAGCATTTTTGAAGTGAAACCAATTCTTATATGGTACACCTGATAAAATAGGAGTATGAGAGAAAACAAAGGCTGCAGTTCTTCTCTTTACCTACTCTCCTATTTGTGTTTACCTTGGTCTGTGTCGAAATGTCCTTCTGCTGATATTTAAGACAAAAAGGAAGAACACGAAAGGCCTGGGGAGAAAAAGGAAGTAAGGAAGTAAGGCAGTTAAAAAATTTATTTTGCAAAATCAGAAAGTCATTGGCAATGAAACACTCTTCACTGAGAAAGCACCAGATTATACCAGCCTTTATATGATTTAGCACAGCTGAAAAATAAAAAGAGCAAATGAAGCTCTAAAACTTTCTCCTACGTGTAATATGAAAAATCACATCTGTTACTTCTAGTGATATCTGAAGTTTATTGCTTGGTCTGGAACAGACCAAAAAAAGCCAAAAACCAAAGCAACAAACCAACCAAAAAAACCCCATGCAGTTAGAGTTTCTCAGACACTTCCTTCAGCTTCACATGAGCCTTCAGCATTCCAGCAAACACACTTGCACGGCATCTCAGGGGCAGCTCGTTTTTAGCCATGGAACACTGCGTGACCTCAGCCTGCACCACAGAACGCTGCTTAGCCCCAGTCAGGGGCTGTGGAGGGTGACTAGAGACACCTGAGTGGGAGTGTCCCTCCCACGCAGAGACTTCCAAGTTAAAGAAACTAGATGACTCAAAAGACTAATTTCAATCCTGTATTCGAAACGGAAATCTCAGACTAAATTATTATGGATTGTTTTTAGCAACCATTAGTGGAAGAAACAACATTAAACAGTATTATGGTTATGTAGTCCCATCCCAACTTTGGCATTCCTGCCTCTGCATGAGTTGAGAGATTTCATCCCTCAATGGTTAAACAGTGAGTAACTGTTATTTCACAAAATACAGAAATATGAACCTTCTTCACTTCCGAAACACTGGAAAAATAAACTGTGGAAATGTCAATGAATATTTGAACAGGTCTTCATTTGAATCCCACATTTTTCAGATTTTCTAAGTCTGTTTAAAAAACAACCCTTTAAAAAAAAAAAAAAGAATAATATTTTCTTAATTCTCCTCAAACTGTAATGATTGAAAGGACAGGGGGCTGTCCTCTTTTAATGCCCAGCCCTATCAATATCTTTAGGGGTAAATTTAACAGCTAAAAAAAGAAAAATATTCTAACAGTTTTACTGAAAGTCCTTTTTGAGACTTGCAGATATTTTCTTTCCCAGACTTGCAGATTATTTCATTTTTTAAATCTTCATTATAAGTGTTTTTGTCCACGTTTACTACAAGGTAAGAAACAGATAAAGGAGCATTTTCTCGCAATCAGAAGTTTTATTATTAATCATTACTAATAAAATAATGACTACTTTAAAAAGTCAAATAAAACCAATATAAAACCATGGTCATGAGACTATTATATACACACATAGCAAACCAGTTTAATACAATTGTATATATCAGTTTTCTATTGTATCAAAAAGCACATACTTTAGTACCTAGCAAATAAAGATTCTGATTTCAACTTCAAATAGTCACTTTACATTTACAAAAATATTAAATAAGATTTTTGAAAAGCAATCCTCAAGTCCAGATGTAATCTTAACTGCACAGAAAACACAACTTTTGGGAGCAACTGTAAACCACAGAAGCAACAAATTCTTTCTGATGCAAATTCTTATCCATCAGAAACAGACTGGCTTCCTAATCTCCAGGTTCCTTTTGGATGCCAAGTACATTTCCTCAGTTCTTCTGGAGTTTTTCATCCCCACATCTTGTGCAAATAAATACCCCAGAAGGTTTCACATGCAATTTCTAAAGCCTCCTGCCTTCAGTGTACCTAACAGAGGTGTCAGGTACTGACTTACAATGCTACAGCAGCCTGAGTTTACAATTGTATGAAAGATGTTTTTGGTGAAAAGGTGTAAGGTCAAAGCAGCGTGTCCCATTTGGAACCTCATTCCCAGGACTTCCTATAGCGCTTTGTGTGGCACAAATACACATATTGTATTTTCCATACTAATGGCACTGACACAAAAGCACTTCAGAGTTAAACTGTACATCTGGAGAGGGGGATTATTATGATTCAACTGTGGTTCATTAAAAAAAAAATTAAAAAATACAGGGCTTAAGTGCAGCTTCCTTTACATAATGTGCATAGACAATGCAAACCATCCTTCTTCTTTTTGCTTTTCTCCCTGCAAAAGAAGAAATCAGTTAAAATTTAAATATCATAAGTTTCCCACAGGAAGATTGTTGTGTCCCATCAGCAACATGGAGGGAGTCATACCATCTACTTCAGACACAAAGTTTAAGCCACATCTACCTTAAGAATTCCCAATTTCCCTTCTGGTGATTTATACTTTGCTGTCAGGACAGGGAGTCTCGGACCCTTTGTTTCTCTTTATTACTCCTAATTTAGGTTATTTTGGACACCAGGAGATAGGTTATTAATATGTCCTCATGGTTGCTTTCAAGCATATAAACAGATCTATGACTGAATTACCAGACTGTACTACTGCCTGGAGTTCCCCATGAGAGCATCTCACTGCAAGCTATCCTTCTCTTTGCGTGTCAGAAATCAGAAATCTAGACTGGGGATATTTCTTCTTGCCTATTGTCCATAATCCAAACTGCCATGAATCAATTACTAATAGCCTCAGTAGATTTAAAGCAGGACAGAGCACTCCCCACTTCATCCATCTTGCTTTTCCCTTATATGACACCATAATCAGATTTTCTGGCTGAAGATTTCAGTCTCACCTTTGGTCTTTGGCTGACAGAAGTTAATTTCACGCTTTCTGACGTGGCACTTGGGGGTGAACAAGGTTTGCTGGAGTCTCCTACAGACCTGGGGATATTCAAAATGAGACTGCAGGAGTAAAAAAATGGAAGTGACTACTAGAATCATATCTCAGATCATGAGTTAGGATTCCTCATCAATAGTTTTCAACAGCCCATGTCATCTGTATTGTGTCACATTGCAGATATTTTAAATACAAACAATGGAGGTCATTAAAAAGCTATTGGACCTTTGTCCCACTTCCACATAGTTTAACGTGATAAAGTCAGGGAAAATCCATGAAGCCAAAGAAAAACACGGCAATTTTTCCACTGTGTTCAATTTCTGCTGCATGGGTAATCAAGAAACTACAAAAGTGAAATAGTGAAGGGTTAACTTTTACCTTCTAATACTGGTCATACTGGCAGAGGAATCCCCGTTATCCTTGGAGCTGTCCACACCAACTGCCATGGGAACAGACACTTCAACTGTCCTCCTTTCATTTTCTAGGCAATAAAAAATAGCTTGATTCTGATGAGAACACAGCAACATTGAACAACACTCATTTCACCTTCCCACTGTGGTAAGGGGCATCACATACCTCTTCACAATTGTGAAGAATATACAACCACAAATAAAACATCATGTTAAACATCAACCCACTTTCTGAAAATGACTGGCATTGAAATCAGATGCTCAGAGGAACTCCGGACAATGTACACACATATGGAATGCTTCTTCCACAGTTAAATTTTCTGGCTTTTTTTGGCAATCAGAGGCTTAGAGAGTTCTGATTTCTCTACTTTGTTCCTTTAAGATTTTACTTATCATGCTGAATTTATATTACAACAGCCAAAGAAGCATTAGAAGTGTTATGATCCAACCCATGAGTCACTGCACATGTATGCATATGCGCACACAGATGGTCTCTCCTCCTCCTTTCCCTCTCCTTCGAGTCCTTATACATCACGTGGTTTCAGAAGGGGGAAAGGGTGGGTGTTCTAGACAGAGCATGTGTACAGGGTCATGTGCAGTTCTGCTTGTAATGCTAATGGCTCCATGAAAAGATAAAGCAGCCCTCAACCCCTGGAAAGTAATTTTGTTTGTAGTTAAACATTGCAGCTACTCTATGAATCTTGAATCATCAAGATATTCCTTTAGCTAATTTACCTCTTGAGGTGACTGGAAGCTCCAGTTACTCCTTTCTACTACCACTGGCAGTGACTGAGCAAGGCAGTCTGATGGAAAGAGCACTCAAAAGACCAAAAACTAAAAACATGGTTGAGAACTGGATAACCACTTTGCCATGGTTTTCAGAGGCCTGATGTAAATACTTTGGTCTTTTTTATAAAAGATTCTGCATGATAGAGGACTGATTAAAAGTCCAGTGCTGCCCACCAGTGACTATCACAGAATCAATTAAGTTGGAAGGGACACTCAGATCATCAAGTCCCACCTATGATCGAACACCACCCTGCCAACTAAACCATGGCACTGAGTGCCACGTCCAGTCTTTCCTTAAACATGTCCAAGGACAGTGACTCCACCACCTTTCTGGGCAGCCCGTTCCAATGCTTCCAACCCTTTCTCTGAAGACATTCCTCCCAATATCCAAATATAGCAACTGCTCTTCAGAAGAGGATGTAGCAAAGAACAGATTTACCACGAAGCACAATACTTCCAGCAGACTATTTACTAAGAAACTAACTTTAGGAGAGGTTTAGCTGACATGTTTTAAGCTCTCTGAAGTAAGGAGTGTTTGTACCACACAGTCATTGACAGCAAGTGTACTGCTGACCACAACCACTCATTCAGTAAGATAAGGACACAAAACTCCCAAAAGGAGAAAAACAACAGTTTTTGTTCCCCCTGAAGCTGGGTACTTACCAACATAATTCAGGGATGGGGGAAGAACAGGACACAGCATTGGAGGGGCCATATCAGCAGCAGCCAATTTTTGCTGGTCTATTAACTGCAACAGTTTATCACGTGCTTCCGTACTCTGGCGATTGAGCTCTGCTATTCTTTCCTCCAAGCTCTTCGATACCATGAGATGAGTCTACTTGGATAATGGGATAGTTACTTCCAGTGAAAAACTGACAGTTTGCACCACCAACAAGAGCATACAATATATTTCAGGTACTTGTGTGCATTTAATTTGCAAACTGAAAGTGGATGTAATTATATAGCAACTCCCATGAGAAAATGGATTTTTTTCCCCTCCCTTTCACTGTCCTGTATCCAAGTCCTTAACTGACTAGACACTACAATACTTTAAACTGATCTTTCAAATAGGAAAAACACAGCTATTGTCCATATAATTTAAGAAATAAGAAGAACAAATCCCAAAAAATCCCACCAACCATGCAGCAATTAACCATAGTTAAGAAAATAATCAGAAACACATATTCAGGAGGGTGTGGGAAACTTCTAGCAGAAGTGTCCTGGAACTCATTTTTAAGCTGTGTTTTCACCTGCTCTGACCTCTTCACCTGCCCCTCACTAATTGCTTCCACAAAAACACCACCTTCTAAAAGTTTACATGGTCTTGTACAACTAAATCCTGACTAAACATTACACAACATAACAGAATGTGGAAAGTGACAACACTCTCAGCCTACGTTTACATGAGGAAATTTAAAGTCTTTAGGATCCTTAACTGAACAATCAATCAGCCACTGTGATGAGCAAAAGTAAAGACAGAAGCAAGCGCAGGGATGTTTCTCTGATGTTAACTCCCCTCACTTGGGTGTCACTGCTTATTTGCAGGTTAGTTTTTCCATGTGAACTGAAGCCTTCAAGACAGACCCAACAAGTACATACAGTGTAGTAGAGTATTTGCAAGAGACGTACCTGCACTAACTTTAATCTCATGGGCTTCTGGATTGCAGTAGCAAAAGAAGGGTATGATGTGGATTTAAATATGCATCTTAAAAGCTTGACAAGAACCTGTGAGTTGGTGCAGTGCTTTCATTGTTAGTATTGTCCAAGCTACAAGCACAACATCTGATCACGTTGCAACCATACCTCTTTTTGCAGCATTACCTTATCCTAAACCTATAAATGTGCTGCNCAATTAGCAGGACTTTATTGTTGTAGAAGTGGTTAACCAATAAGGAGCTTGGCTTTTGCAATATGTATGAGCTAATTAGGTGCCTTATAAATGTGTGCGGTATGTAATAATAAATGAGCTTGCTAGATGAACCAGCTGGTGTCTGCAGCTTCCTCCTCCGACAGTGCTGCACACTTTTCAGCACTCATATATAACAAAGGCTAATGTGAGAAACTTCTGTTGATCTCCCTAGGGAATGCTAAAAATCACAAGTCTCCAAGCAAACAAATGAAAAGAATAACAACTGACAAGAGGAAAGACACAACAGCACCAGTAAGCCATGGGAAAGCAGACCAGCAAAAGGGGGATTCAGCCTTCCTCTTCTGTCAGATTCTCACCTGTCCTTGTGAAGAGTCTGGACTAGGATCTGCATTTTGTATCGGGTCTGGCTGACTTGGGCAGTCACTTGTGTCTCCAGAGGCACCTCTGAATTTGCTCAGTTGAGCTTTAATTAGAGCATTCTGCCGTGTGAGCTCAGCTATCTGTCCCAGCAGATCACCACTTTGAAATAACTCTTCAGCTGTGCTGTTTTTTCTAGTGTCACCTGGGCAGGACAGATTGATTTTCTTGTGGGAACCCTCCAAGCCTTTGTCTGCAGAAGGAATTGGTTGCCTTCGAGAGATGAGACAGTTTTCCTCAGTGGTGCTCTGTGCCTTCAGGGAGGAAGGTAAGCTCCTTTCCTTGCATGGTTCTCTTTCAGTGTTTTCAGGAGACTGAGAAAAGGCTGTAAACACTATGAACAAAAAACAAAGGAACAGTAAGTACAGAGGCACGTGATCCTCGCTGAAGAAACTAACAGTGACTTCATTGCAACACATCACTAACAATCAAGAGGGAACTTGAATTGTAACATCTAGCCTGAATGGTGTTACCTTACTGATCAAAACCACTCTGCAACATCCTACTGCAAGAACTCACCAGGTTTTGCATCTCCTATTGCAAACAGCCTTACATCTAAATGATTTAATTAGAGATTGAGAGAGAAGTCAGCGAGGAGAAAAATTGTTTTGAATTTCTTAGCTGACAGATCAAATACTATTTCTTAGTTAGTCCTCCATTTTCCAAAATCCAGTTACCCTAACTCTGGTATTTATATTGGATTGTTACCAATTTTTTCAGGATAATAAACCATTTTGTCATAATAATAAACTAGCTATTTACTCAGCCCCTAAAAAGGGGAAGCACTGTGGCCAGCAAAAGTAGTTAGGTATTTTTTGTGGTCATCATCAGCAAACACATAATACACCACACAGACATGACTAAACAAGTTACAGCACTGTCAGCTGCTACATGCTAAGTCCAAGTTGAATTTTGTGATCAAAACCTGATTTTCTATGCTTTATATACCAAATAGCGCATTCCTTCCCAAGCTATAGTTTTTGCCTCTTGAGCAGAGAATGACATTCAAAAATTTACAGTCAAGTGTGTTTTATGAATCATTAAACATAAAGAAACATTCAATCAGTTTAACATTTGTTGAGCTGTTCAGCATCAGTCTTGAAAGAGTAACAATATATTTATCACATAGCTAAACTGTGGAGAAGTCTAGGAATATAGTTTTATATTCTTGTTTCAAATAACAGACAACATCTGACAGTTCTCAATGGGACTGAAAAAAGACATTGCTCTTTGTAGAACAGGACTTTTAGTTCACTTCTTCCAGATTTATTATGTACCTCCTCACAGGACAGCAACCCACTAAATGGCTGAACTAGGTATAAACTTCCAATTGCCATGCCAAATCCTTAAAAAAAAAATCAAAAGGACTTTTGGTTATTTTTCTGACTTGGAAAAGGCTTACAAAGCAACACAGCTAAAAAGGGAGGTGAAAAGAGCAGGGAAAGCACAAACCCCTGTTACTGTGCCCTACTTCCTATCAGCAGCCATCAAACCAGCCATAGATATAATTATCTGCCTCTCAACAACAGTTATACAGGGCCTGGCATGTTCAGTAAAATGCATGTGATTACAGTGACAGCCGCAGGAGGAAACAGCTAATTTTGAGAGTCACAAAGGGTCCTTCCTTCTGTTCACTTCAAGAAGTTTAAGTAAGAAATACCTCCCCACATCACTCCTGATGAATTTCCACCCAACAACCAGAACTGAGCTACCAACCTATGAAATTCCTAAAGCCTATGGGGATACAGACAGAAGATGGAGTTATCTGGTTATCTGGCACCACATAATTTCACCCCAAACTTCCTCAAAACATTTCCTGTGTATTAAGTGAAACTCAATGGAAACCTGCCCTCAAAGCCTTCTAAAAAACCCTTTGCTGGGAAGATTGGCTCAAAGCTGGAGTACACCTCCTACAGAAGGCATCCTGGTTTGTCTGCAACATGGGCTGCAGAAGCAGTGAATTTCCAGGCTTCAGTGGTCCCACCATTATAGGTGATGGAAGCTGGATTACACGAGCAGCAGATGGAAATCTGAGATGACGTGCTGTCCAGTACAAAATAAAAGTGTCAGTCTGCATTGCCGCTGACAGGACTGCTGACCGTAGATGGGAAACAGAAAGCCTGAAGGGTATCTAGCAATAGGCATAGTAAGAAAAGAAATGGGTATGTGGGTGCAGCAGTCAGAAATTCCAGCTGTGGGGCCAATGTGCCCAAGCATACACGTTCTTACAGACTCTGAAGTCTACTACTACAGCCACAGGGATCTCACCATTCTGGAGGGAAGACAATTCCTGACTGCTCTTCTGCTGTGGGGGTGACAACAGCACAGCTGGCTGGAAGATGTGAGCTGGCAGGTTTCTATCAGATCCCCCACCACGTGAGGCACCTCGCCCCGTGGGAAATGTGAAAGGAAGTTCTTCCTGAGGAAATTTCAGCATGTTTTCCCTCTTGCCTGCATCAGTCCTGGGCTCAGAATAGGTCACGTCAGGTTTTTCTAAAGGAAAAGACGAAGCAGGGATAAAAGTTAAACAAACAAATGACCAAAAAATAGAAAAAAAGTTAGGTTTAGGGCAATAGCAGTGTAGGGAAAGATCTCAGTAACAACTTAAACATCCGAAAAGACAAGACTAGGGTATGTTTCACATACACTCCTAACTTATTTCTGATCCTCAGGTACAGAATTCTTTCACTCAAGTGTATTACAAAAGTTTATTGGCCATAAGGGCAAGAAAAGCTCTAACAGGTAGCCTCACAATCTCAGGATATTAGTATGAGATCTGTTTGGAGCTCATGCTCAAGACTTGGAGACACATGACTTGTGAAGAACACGTATTTGAGGTGCATTTGATGACCTTCTCTTGAGACAAGAAGACATACACACTTGTCCTAATGCCCCATATTACAAATTTGATGGAAACAATGGAGGAGTAGAAGACAATTCAAAGCTTTTTCAAGCTCTTTGATAATTTTTTACAATTGTATTCAAATGAGACCTCTTTTCAATAAGAAAAGAAAATAAGTTATTTCCCTGTATTTAACTACAACTAGTTTGTGTCTATGTTGCCATCTATTTTTAACATACCAGAGGCACACAATGAAAAGCATGAAATTCAAGTTGTTGCAAGCTGAAAGACCATAGTAAATTTAATATACTTATATCCACTGCTCTATTGATGCCATTTTTGCATTCCCCCTTCACAATTTTGTTCAGGACATCTGTTCCAGTAAGAGAAGTTAATGGCAAATTAAGAAGAACATATCTGATCCCAGAGTACAAAAGACAAAAAGCACCCTTCGGAGACAAAGACTCAGAAGAGGCTGCTTGCATAAAATACTGCTTGTGGTTTACTTTACTCAGAATTTAAATTTAAAACCTGCCACCCACTATTCAATGACTCTGGCAAGAAATAAGGTCCTTCTGCTCTGCTTCACTGGACAGAACTGCATTTCTGAAGTATCTCTCCCACTCCCCTCTCACCCTCCTTTCTTTCCTCCAGAGAAGACCTATGTTAGCTTACAAATGCTTTCTGTGCTAAAACTACCTAGCTCAAATGTTTCACATCTAGACAGATGCACTAGGGTTCAAGAGATCTCCTTCTGAAAGAGGAGGAGGAAGAAATATTATCGTAACTTTAGAAAGCCTTCCTCCCAGAAGATGCCTTTTCCTGAGAGCCAAGTAAGAAGACTTGGAAATTCTAGTCCTGCAGAAGTGTTGAATGGGAACGTTTATTCTTTTTTAGTTTGGTTTTCCCCCCAGGGTTTGTTTGTTTGGTTTTGGTGGTTTGTTGTTGTTGTTGTTTTTTAAATGAGGGGTGCTTTTCTGACAGTTTGGATTTTATATTTTGGGGTGTGATTTCTTTTTACTTGCTTTTACAAAGCCTGGGTCAATGACAAAAAAAAAAAAGAAGTGATCTTACATGTGGTTTCTTCCTGGGAAGAAAATTCTGCCAGAAAGAAAGCTTTTAGCCATAAAAACATCCACAACATTTAACCATGAAATACAAATAGCTCTGAGGAATCTTGAGATTCACAAGGATTTACTGACCTTGATAGCAAAACCAATTCATTTAAACAACAGATCAGGAAAACAATTGGGAGAAAACACCATGGTGAAAGAAGGTTAAAAGTACAAGATGAATCATGTTTGGTTAGTCTGGCCATCAATGCTACTGGCTGAGCTTAGCCTGTCTCCATATCACTCAAGTGGTCACTCACCTCTCACGTAACATCACAAATACCAATCCACAGACCTCTGCCTGATTGTTTCTGGGCCTCAGCAGCTGCTGTTTTGTTCAGCAGCGACCTCCAGTGCCTTATGGAAGAACCAATCTCACACTGTCCGCCTGCCTCGGCAACAGGACAGCAACATTCTGATTCTGTTGGGCTTGGTTTCTTTGGTTGCCTGGGGTTTTTTTAAAACCCTCAGAATAAACCTGACTTTGTAAGCCAACTTAATTGGGAAGGCTAGTCCCTTCCTTTTGTGCTTGTGCTCACAGCAGAACCCATGGCATAAGGATTTACTGAAATGAGATTCATGCTCGTGCAAGAGGTATTCATACAAGCAGACACCTATTAAATACCAGATTTTCCACCACAGGGATAAACTAGCCACAACTCCTGTTTCATCCTTCATACATGCATATACACACCTTGGCTATTTGCTGGACCTTTTCTTGCAATTCCCAATTCTTTAGAGCTTTGTTCTCTTTCAGGTTCTACAAAAGGGAGGCCTTTAAATGCTTGTGTGAGAGACATCAGCTTTTCATCTGTTACTGTCATGTACTGCTGAAGCTTCTTCTAAAGGAGGAAGGAAAACAGAGATACAGAAATTTGTATTCTAGCAATATGATTTAGAAAATCATATACCACAAGCAGCCCGGAGAAGTAACTTGGCCTCTTTAAAACACTGCATGGTTCTGTAGCATTCCAGTGAAGTATTAAATAATATTGTCTCCATGTTTCTCATTTATAAATTATTTGTTTTCCCTTTTCCTAACTCATGACACCAATTCCTGTGTGAGGTTGCTCAATCGCTCCCTTTCCAAACGTAATCACTGATAAATCTACCTCCACTGAAAACTGAAAAAAAGAAAACATAGTATTACACTAGTCTACTCTGTTGCTCTAGTAGAGTTAAGAGTGTGGAAGTGTGAAGGAAAATGCTTAAAATTCTAGATTGACAAAGGAAAGCTCAGTTTCACTTTCTCAGGCCTTGAAGTTAAAATAAAGATAAACTAATGACCTTCCAAACATTCCTTCCCTGCACCTACTGTCATAATTCTCAAGTTCCTCTTTCAATTTTATCATTTTTTTCTGTTTATTGTTCCACCTCTGGAACCTGAGACATCAGCCCATATTTGTAACAGAACTCAGAATTCTATCAAGTCATCCTGATAGATAAGAAGTGAGGAGGGCTCAGTACCTGCATAGCACTGTTTTCTTCCCTTACTAGAAGTACTTCTGCAGTCAGAGCATCAATCAGTTCTCTGTGTTCATTCAACATCTCCTCCTGCTGCTGCCTCATCACCTCTTTCTCATGAAGCTGCATTTCAGTCTAAAGAGGGAAAAAAAGTTAAAAACCTACTATAAACCAATACGTACTCGCACTTGAAAACAGGAATGAGGCAATATGACATCGAACTGTTAACAGCTCTTCCCAGTATTGCTAAATTGACTCCATTACTTTCGTGACAAAACCCAATTCTCAGGGCTCGAGAACTGTCAGAGAGCTTACTGTTTTCTCTCTGTTACTCCAGAACACTGTACAGAATTCTACACATCTTTATTCTCTGCCTTTACAACTTTTACAGGCTGTAACTACAACCATTGTCTCTCTACACAGTTTCTCAAGCCACTGAATCTTCACCAGTAATCAGATAACTCCAGGTGTGCTAATGCTTGTCAGTATCCCGTGCTACTTGTGCCTCTTCTTTAGTTTCCCTTGTTCATTAATGTAGACAAATTTGACTAAATAAAGGAGACAGCACTTGCTTTCTAATGCTCCCCATCAGAGAAAAACTTCTAGAGGGTTTCAATTAGTTTATTTATTTAAAGAAAAAAGTTTATTTGTTAAGTAGTCTGATTGAACATGAGGCAAACAACCTTACTGTAAAGAACTTCTTGCCCTCAAAAGATATTAATAATCTATTAGGATAGACCACTGCAGTAGTCTGGTCTCCTGTACAAGGCACACAAGAGTCCCTTCCACTTCTAACAGACAAATGGAATACATAACTGCCACTTTCTGGACCACCATAACTAAGCAAGGCTACAAATCCACATAAACACATCAGAATTGGCAGATGAAGCCTTTCCCCAGATGGATGTTTGCATTTACTCAAAGGAATCCCTGAATAAGAGAAATACATCCCATCTCCAAAACGTGAGAGACCTTGAAAAGCAACTGAGGTTTTCTTTTTTCCTGCCAGACAAAATTAGAGCATGAGCTGCCTATAACATACCTTGAATTATTTTCTGCTGGCACTGGCACCAGAAGTGAAAAAACAAAGGAAGAAGTATTAAGACAAAACATCTCTGCAGCCACATAAAGTAAATGCATAAATATTTTGAAAATAAATCACAGATACTGTTACTAGACACAAAGACAGGCAGACATACCTCCCTTAAGCATATCAGAGACAAGCCATCCATTTTTGGTTTCTCTTCCAGCTAGAAAGAACAGGCTTTTTGGTATTGACCCAAGTGAAGCAGGCTGACTCAGAAAATGAAAAAAACCCTATACATGTTCTTATCTTTTCAGAAACCAAAGAGACCACAAAATATGCACTTTCACCATGGTAGCAGTGATGAAGCCTATTGGTGCCTTAGATTGTCTGGACGAGCTACTGTGCCTACCAATCCTACAAAGCACTAACCTAGTCTCGGAGGAAAGGCTTCCAAGCAGCTGGGTCTTACATTTATGCATGGGGAAAACATTAGGGGTTAACAGCTGTATCCCACCACCAGGTAGGATTTGTATCTGGCCCACCCTGAAAGAAGTATCTTCATCCCAGCCCACTGCCAGGGGTAGCTCTAACCTTTGACACTGCACCAGAACACACATCAGCAGCGAGAGAGACAACACAGCAACACAGATTCAGGAAAAATGCCCATACTCTTTTTGCCCTGTGAGCCCGGCAAAGAAACACTGCTCTTAGCAGAACGGGGTTGGGGAGGGAATGGTCACTTCTAACACTTGGCAGACGACATCAAAATTAATTTAGAAACCAAGTCAAGTTTATTCACTTCCCTTTAAGAATTTCTTATAGCTTTGCAAACACTTCAGAAGTTCCTTTTCTCCATTCTCTCTCGCCTCTTCTGTATTCACTACCTTCTTGTAGCTGTTGATTTTTTAATCACTTAACAAAAACACTTCAGTGAAAGATTCACGAATTCAAGTTTCTCTTCCTACTTTTTAAATACAATTTTGAGAATATGTTAAGCAACATCCTTCATTGTAATCCTTCTGCATTCAGCTTTTCTGCAGCAAAACTGGAAGAAGAGAAATGGAATCTCTCTCAAAACTTGAAACCTCTTGATGATTGGCTGTTTAACTAAAATCAGTGGCGTTTTAAACATCCCCTGCAAAGTCATTTTCTTGAAATGCACTGCCAGCTATAATTCAGGCACTGGAATTCTGCTAACTCTCCTCACTAGGCAAGACAGATGGTGCACACAAGTGTTTGATTTGTGTCTAACATCACAGGGACCAGGTTTTAGGAAATACCCAAGACAAGCTGTGATTCTTCCCAACGAATTCTCGAATTCTAATTGTAATTAAGCCTCCACGAAAAGAAGAAAAGTCACTTTAGATTATGAATGCACACTGTATCTCCAGCCAGTCTTCATATAATTAACCACATTTTCCAACTTCAGTGACTTCTTCATATTGCTACTTATGAATTTAGGTAGTAAAGGGAAAAAGGGAATGGTAACAAGAAGCGATAAAAAATATGGGAGTAGCTTTGGAAGAAGTCGGAGGCTCAGGAATAACTCATTTCTGTGGAAAACAAATTAAAGAACCTAAATAGGGTTATAACTGCAATTATATTGATAACACAGATTTGATGGCTATTAATTTGATGTATTCCCAATAAACAGAAAACATTCTATTGGAATTGCAAGATCCTTCCTTACAACTGCAAAAGAACCCAATTTAATTCCCTGCTTTGATGTTGCAATTTTAACAGAGAGCAAGCATTACTGACTTCTTTTAAAACACACAACTTTCTCAGCCAAAGTCCATTTGCTGATGGTAGTTGCTTTTCACTCTCAGAATGGTTATTTACTGTTTGATCCCAAGATAAAACTTAATTGAAGTAAATTCTTCAATATAGATTAAAGAAAGGGTAACACACCGAGTAAGTTGTTATATATCCAGAAAAAAAAAAAAAAATAAGGTGGGTTCCCCCTGACAATTATTATGCATCCTGAAAAGGAACCAAAATCAGGCAGTCGCACAGCCATTAGAGATCTATTACCTTTGCTATGAAACAGAGCAGTAGGATTTCGATAACATGCTCTGCTGCACCTATTCAAGAGTGCAGGAACTGTCATAATTCTGTTTAAAATGTCACAGAGGCCAAATGAATCTGTGAGACTCTGCTGCATCTTGATAGCTCTGGGTACAGATGAAATAAAGCACACTTTTTTTTTCCTTTTCTTTTTAAAAAAGAAGTTCTATATGGCTTATAGGTAATCTTCACAGAATGTCACTAATTCCCAGCTGTGAGCACTTCAGTGAGCACTTCAGGTCATTCTTGCTTAAGGCAGAGTTGCTGTTATGGATAGAGAAAGGGAGCTAAGGAAACCCACAAAGAAAATGGGGGATTTGGGTCCACTGCTCTAGTGACAATAGTGTTGCTTTTGGGAGGCAAAGGAAGACAAGGAACTTGTAAACAAGGCTGTAGTTAATATCCTGCTACAAGTCTGAAAATATTGAAATAAAAAATTTTAAATTATTTCAATTGGTATTTTTCTTCTATTAGACACCGAGAGATTAATTCCTCCATTCTCAATACGGATACCAGTTTCTAACAAACTAGAAGTTTTAATTCCTAATTGCAAGCAAACCAAGTAATAAGCAATAATAATCAGAGGTCAATGCAAAATGATTGGGAGCCAGGAAAGACCAAAGTTCACATCTGTGAAGTAACTTTATACCCTTCTTCATTAACTCTACAGAAGCAATTCTAAGTCTTCTCACCTCTTTGAGGTATCTCATCAAACGACATAGAGCGTTCACCAGTGATAATGTAAACCCAGAGAGGCCTTCGCTTCCCTCTTTTTTTTGAACCTCGCGACCTGTGCATCGCTCATACTCCTCCAATTCATGCTCCACTTCATGTATCATGTGATTGAGAACATCTAGGCTGGATTTCTTGTCCCTCTGAAGGTCAATGGGGCTTAAATTAGCTGGAGAATCATCTCCCCTCTGTCTTGCAGAGTTCTGTGCAGCTTGCTTCCTTTTCACTGAGAGGGGAAAAAAGTGTCATTGGAATTTCAACTTGTATAGAAAGCTTTGCAGTACCAATGAAATTACACTGTTTATTGAAGTAAATCAACGGAAAGGTCCTCTCTTGCCATAAGCTGAAATGGACCATCAAAGAAGGTCCCCAGTCATTACAGCAATTTTCAGATAATCAAAAAATACATTTTCTGCCACGACATTAGTACCTCTCAAGTATGACTGACTGGTGCTTTCATCTTGGATACCTGTCTGTACTTTCCTCTTTCCTAGTCAAAAGCATGGAAGCAATTTGTTGGTGAAAAATAAGCTGCTTTCTCATATTCAGTAAGCAACTTTTTACAACAATCCTTTCACATTACAGCTTGTATCTATGTCAGTCCCCACACACAAACATGTGTAGAACATGCAGACCGAAATGCATCACAAGTCTGTGCAGCACAGAGTACAAATCTGTATCAGAACTAGAAAAGCCCCACACAAGAGAGAACTCCACAGCCTGCAAGGCAATGGATAGCATCAAAGGGCCATATTTATGGCTTTATGACATTAAGGACCTTGGCCCAAAGGGTATATTATTTTTAAAGGTACTGAACTCTTTGCTGCAATTTGCTTTTGTCTCCTGGAGTTTGGGTTCAGCACTTGTCTCACACTGTCAGCGGAGTCTACAGTCTCTTCATCTTCATTCTGAAGTCTTGAATGGGTTCTCTTGATTACACTGGTAGCATTGAGGGCTGATTTGAACACAAACCGAAACAAAAAATACACATGTGAAACACTTCACGCATGTTAAGTAAGTTCAGCAGAAGAGATGGCTTTTAGTCTGGAAATTCATCTGAGCCAAATTAGCACATATTTGTCTCTCAACCCACACACAGAAAAGGAATTCCTGACAGGATCCTCTGAACAGCCTCACAACCCTCAAGAGGCTGTAATTTGGCAAATCCAACCTGACTGATCCAGTGATGGAGAAGCAGTTGTTGGAGTTAAGGGTACATTTGATTCCTGTGATAAGGTGGGTTTTCTCATATGCTTTTCGGTACACAGCTGAGAATTCACCAAGGAATTTTCTTGTCTCAACAACCGAAGGAGCCTACATTGAAATCAAGCAAAACAGTGAATTGTAACAGGACAACAGCATGATTTGAAAACTAGTGTTCAGTCTAGATAGAGCTTCTAGAATTATCTGCAACTGCTCAGGTGAGTTCCCTGTTCATGTTCATTCCCAGCCTGAATGTTACAACAAGGCGTTTCCCAGAAATCTGGGATAAGGAAAGAAGGGAAACAGAAAAGCCATATATCCATGCAATACCCTCTTAACTCCATCTATTTCCAGTGATAAGCAGGTAGAAACCTGAATGGATGGATTTGTACTGACCTATCAGCATTGATGCTGGATTTGAAACCTAAAGAATTAGGGAGTCCATCTTCTGATAATGCTTCCTCTTCGTCTTCATTCAGAGCCTTTCAGGAGACAGAGAAAACAAAAGGGACTTCAGAAGAAGTTAGATATCAATTTTATGGAACCATTTCAAGAAAAAACAAAGACACTTGTTTCAGCCTTCAAAGCAAAATTTAAGGAAGAACATACACATTAAAAAAAACAAAAAAACCCACATTCACAGCCCTTTGTGGGAAGTTTTGGGGCACTTTAGCACCTAAGAAATACCATACTGACAATTGTCTCTGCAAATAACTCAGCAAGTTATTATCCAATATTTTCTTTGGAGGACTTTCATTAAATAAAGAAAGACCACATGAACCGGAGAATAAAATAAAAGTTGTAAAGACTACATCAAAACAAGTACAAAGATATAGTAGGCAGAACATGGAAAAAGCAACTGAAATCATACCATTTGTAAAGTTTCATCCAGCTGACGTTACAAAGTAAACGACCTTGTAATGAGACCTGCAAAATTACATTTATCTTCTGTATGTAAAATGCAACCTGACCAAAACACAATCCCGTGGACCTCCTTTATATGAACACTTAAGCAACCAAATTTGGAATTAGAGTTCCTCAAACTACCAGGTTGCTGAACTTCTGTGTAGGTTTCACCAGACAGCCTTTAACTATGATTTTCATAGGCAAGTAAGAAAAACTCATAGAAGCTTGCCAGACAACTATCAATACATACTTCTTTTTAAAATTTCAGCCGAAACTGCGGGATGCATCCAGTGATACAGCTTCCAAAGTTAATTCTCATATTAAAAAAAATAAACAACAAAACCCCACAGAAACAAATACCACACCGAAATACATGACAGAAGTATTACAACTCAAATTACAAGTATTTGTGAAGGACAGCAGGAAAGAGGAGTAGAGAACCATGAGAATATGACACCATCACTTTTGCTCCCACAAAGCCCTTTTGGTCTTCATCGGTGAGTTGCTTTCTGAGAGCATCATATGCCTGTTCTCAAACCACAGCGAGTATTCCTGGTACAACTTATGTTATGAGAACAGAACACAGAGGCTATCTAAATGAAATTTTAAAGAAATTTAAACAATTTAAAAACTTTTTAAACAAACCTGAATAAATGCAGAATAAGGGGAAGTTAAACTTGTAGGACTAATCAAGGCTGTGGAGTGAACTGGTCCCCATATATGCAGACATAATTGATAAATCAGAGATGTATTTTGAAACATGGCAATTAGTTAAGTAATACAGGAGTTCTTCTCTTAGACTGTAATCACCTCGTTCTCTTCCTGTTAACTCCAGAGTTTAAAAGGGAGGGCATGTTACTATGAGAGAGATTCTACAAGACATATGATGTTTGTTTCTCATATCCAAAGGTTAAAAAAAAAAAAAAAAAAAATCATGATTCCCAGAGTCTCACAAAACAAACTCACCTCTGTTTAACTTTGTCTTCTGTGAATGTCATCAACATGGTATGAAACACACAAACCCCAGGTTTAGGTCTGCTTGGAAACTCTACCTTTGAATATTCTTACTTTGTGCAAACAAAAAAGCCACAGGGTATGTATGGAACAGAACATACGTTACCTGGGAATCCATGACAGATTCACTAAGGATGGAAAGCTGACTGGGAGGATCACATTTTTGTACAATGGGTCCTTGAGATGATTCTAGGTCACAGTTAGGAGCCATTGTTACATTAGGGAAACCTAGAGGAATTAGATAACACAGGGAAGAACAAAGAGGACTTGGTCTGTACTCAGGTCTCAAGACTTTGCACGGAAATGCAAGTTCCTATATGTTGCACAAAAAGGGTCACAGGGATGTTATGTCATTTTAAACGATGACCAAAGACCAACCATAGAGTTATCTTAACACATTTGGCCATGTACCAGGCTTTTGTCCTCCTCACCTGTGTAAATACACTTGTGCAGAAGCAGCATGCAGGATGAAACAGTTATTAAGAACTGAAGAGAATGGCAGCCTACAGAGAAAACTTTAGGATTTCACATGCAAGACAGCCCTGCTTTCCAGCCGTGCAAGGATTCACAAGCCAAGCTAAGAAAAGGAAAAGCCTCGATCAGCAATTGCGGATAAATCTTTAACAATATCCAAGAGCAGGTAGTCAGCCCATGTAGCAATGAGAAACAGAATTACTACAGTGGCTCCAACTGGTGCTCTGCATAGGCCAGTAGCTTGGCTGTCGAATGGTGAGTATGAAGTGTTTCACACTACAGCATGTGAAATTCCACAGTGGACCAATACAGTGGAATAACCACTCATGGGTTACTCTGCCTTGCCATGGGAGGTGTTATTCTCATCTGTGTTTCATCCAACATGAACAGGATAAATTGTACTACATTAGATGATGAGATGAAAACAGTTAGAAAGAATACTCTGCAAAGGAAGACTATTTATGAAAAGCAAGGAGATAACCTTAAAAGTACTACCGCATATAGATGAGATGATCTACCTGTTCGTGTGCGAGGAGCATCCCCAAACAAGTCTTTTGCCACAGCAATAACCTGATCAGATTGATCCAATACATCTTGGAAATGGTATTGGTCAGACAGAATCTGAAATTACAGTGTATAAGGAAACACTTCACACTGAGCAGATTGATTTTTCCTTTTTTTTTTTTTTTCCTGTGTATTGCTCTTCTAACAGTTACCAAGAGAACAGCTGACAAGACAATGTTTGCACTATTGGTACTGTGTAATTAGATCCTAATTACAATAGATCAGAAAACCATACTTCATTCTGCATAACTAGAATTCACACTGTTTTTCTGAAAAATTAAAGTTATTACTTCTGGGCCCCCCATCGTACTGACTCTTCCTCTTTAGAGCCAATCCTCTCATTCCCTTCTTCCTTCTCCTCCCAGCCTGACACAAACAAGAAGCTGGGTGTTTATGACACACTCAATCAAAACACAGACATGTCTGGCAATTAAAAAAAAAAAGTCTGTATGCATACTCAAATCATTTGATCTCAGTGTTGTTGAGTCACAGAACACTTATCTACATCTGAAACCCAAAAAACCGGATCATTAGAAACAAAGCAATTCAGGCAGACTTGTTTCAATCAGCCTTGACTCCTGAAAATCCTACCTAAAACTTAAGCCATATACTGCCCAAAAAAATTTCAACAGACATAAACACAGCTGACTACATCTGGCATTGGAAGACATTTTGGGAATCTCCACACATTTCTCAGAAGACACAGTTTCTGTATTCAAAGTCTCTCTCTCCCAGTATCTGAAGTCCATCGCAACAGCTGAGTTCTAAGGAAGGAGGCCTTGAAGTGCAAAGCAAGAGGCATCCAGCTACTCTGAGCCAAATGGAGTTGACTGAGGATGTGGCTTCGTGAGCAGAACACAATTCAAAACTCCTCACTAGCACCTCAAGTTATTCACAAAGCTGGAAATGGAAAACCAGTAAAATTATATCCCACAACCTGCGGGGAAGGTAGTTATTCCTAAACACTAGAGAGGAGACCAGATATGTAAGTGACCTCCACTTCATCATGGTTCATCAAATTGATGCAGGTGACTGCAAGTACTTTAGAAGACCCCACAAAAAGTCAGGCTCACATATGCCTTCCTACTCAAAATTTGAGAACTGAGTGACAATTTTTGCTCCTCCAGGAATCATAAGAGGGACTGTTTTGCAAGACTTTCAGAGCACTCCATGCCATTATTTCCAGAGTTTCTTTCAGTGTCCATTGCTAAGTTTCCTGGCTTACATTCAGCCTCATACAAAAATTTCTAGGCAGTGGCATTTCACCTGTTTCTCTCCAACCCTCTTTTTCACTACGCACTTTGTTATGTCAAGAAGTTTCCCTACGTATCTGGTTTCCATGTCTTTTTAGTCTTTTGAGCTTGAATTACTGTGCAGTAAATTTGACTTCTCCTCCTAATTCATTCAGCAAATCAGTGAATATTCATCTTTCAAACATCTCACATATCTACTTTTCCAGATCACTATTCAGTTTTCACATCCAATACTAACTAAATCTAGTCTTTCCATTTAGTCACTTGACATCAAAACAATCCAGGCTTTTAGACAAAGCTATGTCAGATCTGCAGAGGAAAAAAATACAGAAAGAAAAAAGGGAAGGAAGAGTTTATGTGATTCCTTTCCCTAAGGCAATTAAAACTAAATTGATGTGTATATTAGAAAAAAATTATCCTGATTAATTTGTTTTCAACCTCCCTACATGAGAACCTTTTCAGCATCAGCAGGTTCCTAAGCTTCGCCCTCCTGCTGAACATGTTATGAACATTTCTAGAGCTTTGCTCCCAAGGTAGATTAACTCACATTTGCTTGTGATGAGAAGAAAAAATTATATCAGCTTGTAAACCCCTTTAGGCCTATTTACATGCCCTCAACAAATTCACCAAATGGTATACTTTGTTCCAGTTTGGTACCACCTACGAATTTTATTAAAAATCATTTTTGCTCCTGTTTCAAGACTGTTATCAAAGATATATAAAATGGACTAATCCTAAAATCTCCCCACTACCATAATCCATTCACCACTACCCTTTGGTGCAATACACTAAAATTATTTTAAAAAATAATATTGTTACAAGACCAATTAGTGTGGTACCTACACATTCACAGCCCTCAGTTACAGAGGTGAACTCATTTTTTCATTCAGATTTTCCAGCAGAAAAAATCACCAGAATAATAACATTTTGCTTATCCATTTTATAACTTTTGCTCTCCTTCTCTTTAACCTACAAGAGAAACCTCACTAGTAGCAGCACCTTCATAGCTTTTGTCTCCGAGCCTTTGGCAGTTGAGCAGGATTCAAAGGGCTTAGGAAGTTACACTCACAGCAGTAATTAAAAAGATCACCAAGGTAACAGAGAAAAGGAGATAATCCACAGTGGTTCTGCTCCACTGGGAGACACAGAGCCCCCCAGTTACTCTGAACAACAGGACCAGGCAATTAACAAGATTTAAGCTAGGGACAGGTCAAAATGTTAACTCTCTTCCATCTGTTTTATTTTTCTCTACACACAGGAAGCTGCCAGTGTTTCAAACAGCAACAGCCAGATCGGTTTCATCTTGCCTGGAATAATTTCCTGTTGTCCTCCTATCTGGAAGCATCTTTTCTCTGATTGAGAGGTAGACACAGTGTATACTGAGTAAAGTAATTTTCTTAATTATGAAGGTAAAGTCAGTCAGGAGGAATTGAGATTTGTGCATCGTCATTAGAAACAGCAACAAATATAGAGACTAATTCCTAAACATGAGTTTCACAAAGCCACATAATAAGTAGTCCAGCCAAATCTTAGAGATGGTGGTGTAATCCATCTTTGTGATACATAATTTGTTTCAGCATGGAAGTCTTATTGAAACTAGCCTGCTATTACATTAGTGAAATTCATATAGAAGTCCACACGTCTTTTGAATACTATGCTGAAATGCACTTGGCAGGAAAGTGTGAAAGCAACCAAAATCAAAATGAAAGCTTGAGGCTTGATTAGCACAATATCCTTAACAAAAAAATTCTACTGTGATTGCAGAGAAACAGGGGTCAAATAGGGAACTAGACGGTGATCTTAAGTTCTGGGTACTTTGATTTGTTTCTCTCTATGGCTGAATGTTCTCAGAGAACAGAAACGGACTTCTGAAAAATCACAAAAGATGAAACACAGAAGAGGTTTGTGATGGTTAATCAACTGCACATTTATAGGACTACCAGATCATGTTTAACTGCTAGGTGAACATTGTTCATCATCATTCTTTACCTACAATTCTCAGTTTGTTCAAGTACAGAGGTTTGAAAGCTAATTTTCAGATTAGTTTTCATAACATATGGCAAGGAGTGACCTGCCATGTGAAACAAAAGGAGATGTACCACTGAAATGCCTTTTCAGACAATGACAGCTACTCACTGTTGACTAGGCTTAAATTTACTGCTACAGTTCAATATTCAAAAACAAATTAAATAATATATTTTCAGTCAGAGTGCTTTAGAATGCAGAGAGAACAAGCTTTTCGATCCTCAGACGACAAGCTTGTCAGTCAGAGCTCCAATCATTGCATGTGTGCAGCACAGTGTCTGCATATACGACATCAAGTTACCCAACAAGAGGAGCAAATGTTGCCGCACGCGCAAGAGCGGTTTTCCAATACTGCTGCAAATCACCTGCAGCAGGCTGGAGTGCAGATTTAGCTCTCACCTCACGCATCAGAGTCAATTTCCTTTTCTCCAAGGAATCAGCATCCAGTTGCTTTTGCTTCTTCCATTTTCTGTTCAGTGCTTTCTCTTGCAGTTCCAGATGTGCCAGTGCTTTGTTTTTTGATTTGTGTATTTCACGGCGACGCAGCTACGCAAACGTAAAATAAACAACTTCAAAATCAAGAGAACAATCTAAAGGAAAATTTGCAGGGCAGGCTCCTCTTGATTTTAGCATTCACGCACTGAATGTTATTTACGCTAGTGTCATGGTAATACCAATGACAGCCTCAGAAACATCCACAACTGTAGAATGCCATCAGTACCAGCCAAACTTAGAGAGGGTCCAAAGGTGAATGGGGAAGGTCTCACAGTTTCCATCTGCCCTACACCACTGACTCAGCAAGAGTTTTCTCAGCTGTAAAGGGAGGGAAAAACCAAACACTACAACCTATAACATGCATAAAAAGACATAATGCATTTTCCTGATTTAACACTGTTGGGTCACTACAGATACTCTCTCTCTTCTTCTAACAATGAGATATATAAAAAAATAATAGTCCAAATCCAAATTAAAGAAATTAAATGTGAGGTGCTTGCTAAAGTCTCTGGAAGTTATCAAGTCAAACATTTATAGAATCAAGTCTCTCTGCTATTGTGCCCATCTGTCTTGACTTCCCTGCCAAAATTTATAAGCAACAATAGTTCATACTGCCTATTCCATCCTGGTAATTAGTGCCATCAAGAGATATTAAATGTAATGCACATATTTTGCAATGAACAGATCGTTTAGGATAAGGAAATTATGTTAAATTGTTTAAATGAAAATTATTTTCAGAATTGGAGGGATTCCTCAGATAAAGCACTTCTTTCAGTCCTTCCAGCAGAGACTTAACTTTAACCAATCGACTGAGCTTTTATATATTTACGTTTTTATGCTTTTATGATGGCATACAGTTCACTGAAACAAAAACTATGGCTACTGCTTCCCAAGGGGAACAGAAAAACGAAAACCACAAACTGCCAGACCTGGGGATGCCTGATATCATAAAGAACCAACACTAAAGAGCCAACATTTTCAGAAGCTTAAAAAGAAGATTAAACAGAAAATATCCCTATAACTGCGGTAAGCGTTTATGTCAGACAGGCAGCTAAATATCCTTGCTACAGGGAAAGAGCGGTGGTTGCTAACAAACTTACAATATCCTCAGGAGTTGCACGGTGCACTGTCAAGTCATGGACGGTATTCTGTGAACAGGAACCAGGGAATTGATCAAAAGTCATAACTGAGGACAAACTGTGTTTAAGTTTCGTTAAACAAACAAAAAAAAAA
>VXAY01002641.1:687576-748262 GCA_013399855.1 Oxyruncus cristatus
GAACACGCAGTCCGGGCGTCCCGCGGGGCCGGCGGGACCGAGCCCATGGCCGGGAGCGCGGCCCCGGCCCGCGGGGCTCTGCTCTGCGCCCTGCTCTGGGCGGCGGTGGCGGCGGGGGGCGGCCCCGGGGGCAGCCCCGCTCCCGCCGCCTTCGGCCGCGTCTACCGGGGCGCCGTGAACATCAGCGCGGAGCGAGTCTATTCCTTCGCCTACCGCAGCGAGCCCGGGCAGGTAGGAGCGACTCCGGGAGCGCCGGGTCCCCGCGGCGAGGGAATGCACCGTGCGCCCCTCGGCCCCCAGGGTGTGTGTGCGGGTGTGTGTGCGTGTGCCGGGGAGGTGCCGGCGCCGCTGCGGCTCCGCCGCTGTGCGGGAGCGGGCCGGGCTTTCCCTCTGTCCTGCCCGCATCCTCCCGCCGCCGCGGGGATCGGGATCCGCAGTGCACCTGCGGGCTCCCTTCGCCCTTTCCGGCGCTTCCCTGGCGCGCCCAGGGCGCTCCGGAGCTGCGAGGTGGGAGGGTGGCGGCGTCCAAGAGGGCGCGGGTTGGGTGGGTGGTTTGGTGCCCCCTCCGGAAGGGGCATTTGGTATCCTGCGCTTCTGGCAGCAAAATGGGTTTGAAGTCTAGAAGAGAATTATGAGGAGATTAGTACTATATGTATAAAGACCCCCCAAAACAAAAACGAAACAACAACAACAACAAAAATCCCCCAAAACAGAAAACGCACACAAAACTCATAAAAAAACCCAAACCACCACAAAAAAGAAGTGTGTGTGTGTGCACACTTAATAAGTCTCTTAAATACCATTTTTCATGCAGTATTTTTGTAGGATCAGGGTGCTCTCCCCTGGTAGCCCGGGAGGTGAGGTAGGGCTGTGCAGGTGAGGTGTGGTGTGATGTGATGTGAGGAGGCTGCAGGACAGCGTGGCCAGGGCCATGGCCGTGGCTGTTTGATGGTGGAAGGAAACCTGTCATTTATGTATGCCTAGTTATTGCTGGTTTCCCCCTCCTCCCTTTTTAATGTCGTGTTTATCTCAAGTAGCTGAGTGGTACCTTGGTAACTCTGCCCCCGTTGTTTGGATTGGGTGTTAATTGCTGAGTAAGATGTTCTGATGTACCAAAAGATGGTGAACCAAGCGGATGAATCTTCCCTCCTGTCCTCAGTTGTGCAGGACAAGAGAAAATGGAAAACATTGCTTTTTTCCACACTATATTACTAAAGCTTCAATATGAATGGAGGTGGTAGAGAGCATGTTGGGGGGGGGAGGGTAGTGGGAAGTGGTGTTAATCATCCCTTGCTTTACTGAGAAATTTCAAAAGATCCATACTTTTAAATACTCATCTTTCTTCTATTATGTGTGTTACTATGTAATAAAATGTACCTGGTATTTATGGGGCAGCAGTTGGGTGTCTGGGCTATGATGCAATTGAGCCCAGCATTACATAACTGTTGGGTGTCACCAATGATCCCAGAAGGTCAAAAGCACACTTAGGGTTTGAGCCTCCCTTTAGAAGCTGGTTGTGGTGTAAGTTAGGCTTCTTCAGGTGTTATTGGGTATTACAATGAAGGCCTGTTGACAGGACCGGATGCTGACTGGGGCTTGTTCGCAGAGACAACATGAATATCAACTTCAGTTAAAATTAATCTAGTTACTACAGTTCAGTGTGCTCTTTGAAGTTGTGTGTTATTGCTGGACACTTTCTAAAAGAAGTTTTCTCTTCTGGAGATCTAGGGTGAAAGTAGAGTGGGAGGAGGCAGGGAGGAAGCATACAGCTGTTCAGTGGTGTTGGCAGGTATCTAAATGCAACTTCTGGGCTACTTTTAGACACTGGGCTGTTCCTGTGGCTGTGAAGAGCCACTCAGTACATACTACTTCATTTAAACAGAAACTTTAGTGGACTTGTCTCCATGTTCCTGTGTGCTGGAACATGAAATGTCTACAGAGAATGGTCAAGAACATACCTAAGAAGGGAAAATTCAGGTTTGAGGCCTAATATTTTTTTTAATGTGGAACTTATCAAACACTGCTGTGAATATGTTTAGGGGACCATGCAACCAACTCCTGCTATGAAAAATAATCTGGATGACAAAACCCATTTAAATGAAGATGGACTGTTGTAAGAAGCTTTCTGCTGAGGGGTGCCCAGAACAGGTTCTGAGGATAGAGAAGATCCTAGAGAAGAGAAGGCTCCAGGGAGACCTTATTGTGGCCTTTCAATAAATAAAGAGAGCTTATAAAAATGATCAAGAGAAGCTTTCTACAGTGTTCTGTAGTGACATGACAAGGGGAAACAGTTTTAAACTGAAAGAGTGTAGAATTGGGTCAGACATAAGGAAGAAGTGTTTTTACGATGAGACACTGGAACAGATTGCCCAGAGAACTTGGGGATACACATCACTGGGAGCATTCACAGTCGGGTTGGAGCAACCGGATCTGGGGAAGATGTGTCCCTGCCTATGGCAGGGTGTTTGGATTAGATGATCTTCAGAGATGATCTTCCAACTCAAGCCATTCTGTGATTCCTCACCAAGCTCTACAGGTTACATTCCTGAGCTGAACCAGCGTAAGTCTGCAAGAAATTGTCTGACCTAATTGGGGTAGTTGGCTGTTGGTGTGTGTAGCCCCATCCCCAGCTGTGGCCCTGAACTGATGAGAGGCAAACATGACTGACTAGGTCTCCTCTTGCTGGTGTGGCGAGAGGCAAAGTTTGAGCTGTCCTGGTGGTCTTGCATTTTCCTGTAGTTGAGAATTGCTCAAGATTTAGCAGCTTGGTAATGGAAGTCTTGACTTTAATGTGGAACTGAGCTCTTGTGGGCAGGGTTTTCTTTTGCAAGAGTTGGGAAGATATTCAGAGACATGCTGTCCTCTAGGTAGTTTTGGGTCTTCTGAAGGAATGAAAGTCCTGCAAAAACTTAGTGTAGTAGTCCTTGCCTTCCACTGCAATCTTTAGCCTTGAACTACTAGTGAGTGCAGCATTAGCCAGTGTTTGCTAGTTGCCTGCCGCTTGTGAGCTCTCTGCTCTTCCTGGTCTTTTCAGTCTTTTCCTGTCTCTGTGCTGATGGCAGTTTAGCCAGAAGCCTCTGAAACCTCGAGGCAGATAGCACATGGACTATTAACCTTAGTTACAGGAAAGTTAATTGAATAAAAAGAGCATTTTCCATGTGGAAGGTCTGCAGTGGGTGAGTTTAATTGCTTTCCTTCTGAAGCAAAGTCGAGTCTGGAGTGGTCTGGCTCTGAAGACAGATATGTTTTCGTGATGCTGTGAATTCTGGTGTTTTCCCCTCTCTCCTACTCTCTCTCATGAGGGCAGACCTACAGAGCAAGGGAAAACTTGGGGCCAAGGACAAGGCATGAGGGCTGGCTTGTGACCCATCAGTCCTCTGTAAGTGTTCTGATTGCTCATGTTCTATGGCTGCCCAGGCACATCTGAAAATGCAGCTGAATAAAGCAGTGCTTGAATGATGGATGAGGGAAAGGAGAGAACAAGACTGTTACTCGTATTTGGTGCTTTAGAGACTTCCTGCTTTCTGAAAAGTGTGGTGCTTGCCTGATCTCAGAGGATGTTCTTCATCCACATAATCTTCCTTACTGCTCGGGATGCAGGGATGCATGCATGAGGGGAGGGGTAAAGCAAGTCCTTATGAGAGTACTCACAGGCAGCTGTATACAAGATAAAGAAAGTACAACTCAGGCCTCTGGAGCAGAGCTTCTTTGAGGTGGGCAAGTGACTTCTCTTCTGTGCAACTGATTGGTAAAATGAAAATAAGGGTACTTACATGCTGACAGAATCATGTAGTTGAAACTTTTATGCGTATGTATAATGCCAGATCTCTTCTCTTTGTCTGTGGAGGGGGAAAACCCCTCTTATGTGCTGTGCAGAAACACTTCACCTTGTGTTTTGAGGCAGGAGAGCTGTCAGACTTTTTATGTGCTAGGATTTAGGCCTTAATTCCTGAGGTGGAACTGTAAAAGTAAAGCTCTGCTGAGGAGAAGCACAGCCACCTCTGCTGCAAGGGTCTGCTAGAGCTGGCCCGTGAACAGAGGGACATGACAAACTCCTTCCTTGTGGTGGAAAGTCTTTGTTTGTATTGGGGTAGTCTTACTGCTTTTTGAATTCCCTTTTCCTTCTTCTAGCTGTGCTTTAAAATTTTTTGCTCTATACAGCTGTTTGTTTAATGTTTAACTGGGCGTGTAAAAAATATAGTAATAAAACCAGCTGTTGCGCTTGTTACTTGCACTGTCATGCTCTAATATCAAAGGCAGATGTGCACTATTAGAAGGCTGGTAAACAATTAGTTGGGCAAACAGGTTTATCTTATTTTAGGATTCTTTCAACTGGAGACATCCAGGATGGGTGAAAAAGATGAGCACTGTCACCAGCATCTTGAATTCAACATATTTAATATGTTCCTACTTGTGAGGGAGAAGGGAAGGAGAACTGATTTGCTGGAGCTAGCTGTGCAGTGCGTTCCTGCCCAGAAGACTGAAAAAGAGTTATAAAATGTTTCTACTGGATTTACCATTGACTAGAAAAAGCTTTATGTGTGAAGCTTTATGTGTGAAGTGAGAGAACATGCTTAGTTCCATGATTGCAATAATACAAGGGCTTTTCAAACAGGGAAGTGTGTGGGAGTACTGAAGTAATTCAAAGTGAATGACTCCTTCCACCACTGTAAGCTCTGGCAGTTGCTAATGGTTAATTTGCTGAAAACAAAATTACACTAGTACTGTGCACGTGGGTATGTCCTGTACCAGCTCCTAAGCGGTCCAGGAGAATATCATGAGGAAGAAGACAACAGAAGTTCTTTTTCCTAATTGGAGCTCAGATCAGCTGAATGTATGATTTGGGAAATACTTGGACTATATTTAGAAAATCAAGTATCTCTCAGGAGAACAAGTTTCCAACTTTCCATTTGTAGGAAAGCTGCTGCAATCCAGACACAGCTCCTGGACATTCATGCAATGCACGTTGGTTGTGATGAGCTCAAAAGCTGAGCAGTGGGATGTACCTATATGATGAGCTCAGAAGCTGAGCAGTGGGCTGTACCTATTTCAGGAGAAAGAGTGGGTGATATTTTCCTCCTCCTCCCTTGCCAGGACTAGGAACAGAGCCCCAGTCTCTGTTCCCATATGGCCCAGCTTACTGTAAGTTGTGATTGGCAGTAGATTTAGCTGTGGCTTCTCTGCTGAGCAGTTGTGCAGTGTGAAGACGTGTAGCCCTGGAGTGACTGTTTTGTATGTGAAGTTTATCTGAAGGGTGATGAGTGAAAAATTATCCTCAGTCTATGAGTGAGAGGGGCTGTGTGCCACCAGGAAGGGTTGATGCCATCATTACCATTTCTTTTTTTGTAGCTGCAGATGGGAGAAAGTTGACTGACCTAAGGGGGAGAAATGGGATATCAACATTAGCAGGATGATCGGAAGTCTTTCAATTAGATGCTTGTAACTTTGTGCCTTGTAACCAAGTGCCTTTTCCAGCCCAAAGGGCATGATGCACTTGTATTCCTCTGTCCCCTGCTGAATGGGTCTCTTGGATTCTAGGTGTGGATGGCAGTTGCACTTGCTTTTTCCTATGCAAGGAGCCAGAACTGGAATTCACCCGTATGTTCCTCTGGGATTCTGTGATGAGTCACTTGCACAGACTAAAGCCATCTGTCCTGGCTGCAGGGAAACTCCTTGATCTGCTACACGGGGCAACCTGGTTTAATCAGTGGCAGTGATCAGTTCTGTGTTCGCTGTTCTCTGCTGTTTAACACGTGAGTGTAGGTACCGCTCCAGCAGCACCCATGTCTATTTTAACAACTCTAGGAGCAATTTTTTCACCACTTGCTTCTGAGCTGGTTTTGGATTTCACATGTAGGACCCTTCATGCTGGAACTAAGCTGCCTCAAAGTAGTCCTGCAGTCTCCTGCGCATATTCTTCCTAGTGTTAGTCTTGGCTCCAGCCCAACTTCCAGTCCACAGCTACACCATGCATGCAATAAAACTGTAGTCTACTGTTTAGAGAAGGCTGATCCTGAGCTACAGTGAGGGGAACAGGTTAGGTTCTGTCTTTCCTTGATGCTGAGTGGAAGCCCACAGTTTAGCCACAAAGATTTCAGGTACAAACCAAAGAAATTGGGAAGACTATTTGAATGAGATCTCCTGAGGTCGGTAGAGCTGCTGTTAGTGTAGGATCTCCAGGGCCTCAACACTGTTGCTTTTTGGTTGCTGGCTCTAGTCTGTTCACCACAGTATGCTGGAAGGGCCTCAGCATACCATTTCTGGAACCTAATAGTAAGTGCCTTATGAGACAGGAATGTAGGCACAATGTCAAATCCAGAAAAATCAAAGCAAGTTATAGTATATGATGTGTGAAGCCAAGCAAGGTTCAACAGAATCCCTTTGGAGTAATTTGTGTATATAATTTATCTTTTTAAAGAAAACAACCAACCCTAGGAGGTGACAGTGTAGGCACTGTAGAGCACACAGCACTTGGAATGTGCTTGCTGCTTCTCAGTGGGTTCTCTTGACCACTCCTCACCCTGCCCAGTCACATGGAAAGCCCTTGCTTATGGGGGAAAACAAAACTAAACTATGAGAGAAGTGGTGTGGGGATCTGCTGGAAACACAAGCTTGGGCATTGTTTTTTGCATCAGAAAATACAGTATTGAAAACTGTCTCTAACAAAAGTGGGATATCCTAAGTGAAAGAATGGTGTGGGAGGTGGCTTTTCTTTGAGCTGGGGTTAGGAACATGTGTTCAACTGAGATCCCTTTGAATTTATATTATTCTTAATATCTTTGTAGGATTTTGCTCTTTGTGGGTTTCCCTTCCTAGAGGGGTAAAACAAAGTACATTTTGACACAGGCTATCAGTTTGCAGGCTTTGAAAAAAGCCTGAAAGCTGCTCTGGTTTCCTGCAGGGTAACCTGCAGACCTTCAGATGGTGGCTACAGTGCTGGCAAGAATTTTATTTTTATTTCTAATGTGTAAGCTAATGCTGTCAAGCTCAATAACTTGTCCTTGAATTAAAGCATCTCTTTTGAATTTGAATGTTGTTCTAAATCTTAAAGTCACTCTCTTCTTGTTGGGCTGTCCTGTTGTTTAAAATCAAAGCTTATCAGGTTTTGTTTTTCCCCCTGCTGCCC
Organism: Oxyruncus cristatus; assembly: GCA_013399855.1. Lineage (NCBI taxonomy): Eukaryota > Metazoa > Chordata > Aves > Passeriformes > Cotingidae > Oxyruncus > Oxyruncus cristatus. Next base: position 694,703 of record VXAY01002641.1, read on the forward strand.
CCTCCCCATCCCCAAAATGTTTAGATTAAAAAAGAAAACAAATTCTGAGTAAGAGTAACTTCATCAAATTGCCTCTCCTCAGTTTGAACTCTTTCCAAGAACAGTGCAGCAATTTATTATACATTTGCATTATAAGTAGAGGCTGAAATGTCCTTAAATAACTTGTGCAGAAGTTGTTGGGTAAGGAGGTATGATTTTCCTATATGGACCTCATCTGCTATTTCAGGGGATATTTAAGGAATGAAAGTGCAGACTGTAAAAGGTATATTGCAAGGGTGTGCTATCTGCTCAGTTTGAAAATATAGTTTAGTGTATTTGCATAAGCAAACATAATTTCCTGCTGTGTATACTTGGAGAACCACAGAGGATTTCAGAAACAGCCTTCCTTACTTTTTTTAAAGTGATGTTTTTTGTTGGTCATAGAAATGGCTGCTTCAATGTGGTTTAAAACAAATGAAAAATGGTTAAAAAAAGAAACAATATGAATTAGAACACGTAATTCAATCCTCGTCCAAAATGTTACTGAGGTGAAGAACTCGGAAATCGAGAGTGAGCCAGATATCTGTGTTCTGACAGCAGTCCCTGGAGTTATTGCCATGCGCTTGGGGTTGCAGTAAATTTGGAAAGGTTATAAATCTGTTTGGTTCAAGGGTTTTCCTGGTCCAGAGTTCCAGCTGCTGTGCTTTAGGAAGATGCAATTATTGGAGAGTAGTTTGTTCCTTAGCTGCCTCTTAAAAAAAGGATTTGTTATTTTTAACATCCTTCTGAAGCATGAGGGTGTTCAGAAACAGGTACCTATTTCATCTGGCATGGCAACTCCTTGTTTTTCTTTCTGGCTGTCCTGGAGATTCCCTAGTGACTTTGGTTAGAGGACAAAATTTCAAAAATGGAAAAAGATAAATATTATTATGCTTTGTATTTGTCTTACTTCCATTTGTGCTTCACAGATACTGTTACAAACAAGTGAACTCATGGGAAAATCCATGCCAGACTGTAAGTCCACACAGCATATTTGCACAAAGTGAAACATTTAAATGAAAAATACTAATTCTGGAACAATTATGTTAATGTGTCTGAGGCTGTGCTTGACATACCTAGAGTCTGTCACTTAGTTTACGCTGCTTTGGGTATTTAATACTCCTGGCAGAAATGCTGGAAGAAAACTGCAGGCCAAGATTATTGGTTAGATTGCTTTTGGCAATTAAGACTTATTGACATTGGAGCACACAGTCAGACAGAGAGGCTGAAAGGGAATGATCCTCTGAGCTCCACTTATTTTGTTGTCAGACAGGAGTGGTGCTTATAGCTCATAAGAGGGCAGAAAAGAGAACCTGTCACTGTCTCATAACTATTTTCCTTCAGGGTCTCAGCTTTCCCCGGTTGCCTTGTCAGTGGGAAGAGCAGCCAAGTTCAGCATGGACAGGTATGTGCTTCATTCAGTGCCTCAGTCACTCTAGCCCATCTGGCTGAATCCTACTTCATCTAATTTCAGACTTTATATAAATATGAAGCACCTCTTTCTTGTGCAACAGCAGGCAGCAGCAGTTCATTGGCTTTTGTACATGTACCCTGTGCTGAGGCCTTTCCTTGTGACTACAGCTTGTGTGTTTGCTTGCCGGATGTGTTCCCTGCCCACTGGCTTGGCTTGGTGCCTCGTCAGGCCCACGACCAAGTGCTGTTGCAACGTGGACTGATAATCCCCAGCGGCCTCGCAAGGAGCGGCTTGTGTGTGGGTGTGGTGGAGAACATGGTGGAGCCCTGGTGTGATTCAAAGGCTTTGCCTTGCAAGAAGTTTTGGAAAGGAACCCACAGTGAAGCTCTTGAAAACCTTTGCTTGCAGCAGAAACTGTTGTTGCAACCTCCTGCCTGCCCTTAAATTCACATACCCACAGCCTTAAACTGATGTGTAATCTCTGTGGGAAATGCAGATTTAATAATCATGCCAAGGACTCTTTCATGTCAACAAGAGCCTAGTTTATCTTGCTTAATGTTTGAAGCCATGTTGGTTCTGTTCAGCTGTGTGAATTTTGGACCTTTCTCCTGTTCACATCTAGAGAATGGAATTCAGTTGTACTTTTTTTCCTTTCTTTTTTTTCCCCTCCCCCTGTCTCCATGGTGGTGGTGGAGCTGAAGTACAAATATTTGTCTTTCCTGGTCTAACGTTTTTATATAGTGCTGAGAGCTCTCTCTTTATTCAGCTGTCTTACTGCTCTGTCCACCTTGAAATACAGAAGAAACTTCAAGGTCAGTTGTCTGAGAAACAACACTATCATGATCTTGGCTGGTGCATAGCCCCTGCACATGGCAGAGGCTTGGCACTGGGAAGGAATGTGAGGAGCAGAAGTCTCTGAAGCAGTCCTGACCCCGCCTCAGCCCCACAGTGCAAAAGGCAGCAGTATGGTTAGTGATGGCAAATATTTGTGCAGGGCCTGGCTGTCAAAGGGAGCATTTGGTAGACAAGGTTGTTTCCCAAGATCCAGCCTGGACTGTCGATGCTGTGGGGGTTTCAGCTTGGAAGGTACAAATGAAATCTAGCACCATACTATAGTACCAATATAGACAGCCTCATTCTCTGTGTGTACAAGGAAGGGGAAAGTGCAACTAGTTTTTTGTGATACTGGGAATGGTCTGCTCCAAAATGAAGTCCCTCAGCAGTGGTGGAGATGCAGGAGTGACAACAGCCTGGTTGACCCTCCTACTGCCCAGGCAAAACTTCCTCCTCACTTCACCAGTGCTGAGTGGGTGGGGATGGATGCAGAGGAGGCTCATAGTCTTTGTGATGATTATAATTTTAAATAAAATTAAATAATACTTTTTAGCTGGAGTTTCTCTTGTCTCTACATGCAATATGGGATCTCATTTCTGTGATGGAATGGAGGGGTTTATGTGATCAGAGCTGTAGTTCTGTAGCAAGGAGGGGTTCCTGCATTAGAACTGTTTTTAAAATAAAATAACCTCTGGAAAGGTATGGAGGGGGAAACATGTTTGAAGTAAATAAATCACCTTCTTTTTCCCTTCACTTCCTGTTTTTTTGGACTCTTAAAAATATTTTGCTTGAGGCAAATGCCAAATGTTGACTTTGAAAGGGGAAGATGGGACTACTAGCGCTGGGTCAGTAATGAATTCATTAAATCTGTTGCGTGAAAATGTGTATATTGTCTATTAAGGCAAGTGAATTTAGAAGCAAAACATGGATTAAAAGTTTAAGGTAGGTTAATTAGAAAAAGGCCTGAAAAAGCACAAGCATCAGTTCAGAGGTGTTAACATTTTTATCCCTGTCCCTTGTGATGCTCCTGCTAGACCGTACATCCTGACAAGGAAAACGTCTTTCTCTGAGACACTAATTAAGGTTCCTTTCACTCTGTAGCACTAAATTGGAGAGCGAGTGACCACTTGCAGTTAAGCGGTAATCCTTTCTCCACTTCCCCAAGCTTCCTTGTAATTGCACTAAGATTCTGCTGAATTTTGTTGCTCTGAAATCTCTGAGCTCATTTACAAGTGCTGAGAAGGATCTGGAGGGACCGTTAGTTGGCAGCTTTTTGCGCAGGTTTGGCCAACAGGCAAATCCCACCTGTTTTATTGCTGTGTTTCTGAGGAATAGCTATTGCGTCAGGAGGCCCATCAGCTAAAGCTTTGTGCTGCTGGGACCTGCTGCTGTAACCCTGAGACCTGTGAGGGGGAGAGTGGAACGTCATCCTAGGACTGGGATCTGGCCTCTCCACTAGAAGTGGAGGATCTGCTCACAGGAGGCTCTGTGTTACTGTGGTGATGGGCAGCAGGGTAAATAACAGGGTGGGCTGGAGCCTCAATCACCATCCGTCCAACTTCTCAATCACCCTGTTTGTTTCCTGGACTTTATAGTAAAGAGTTTGATGAGTTTAGGCGTGTGATGCTTCTGATTGATCTGGGTACGTGCAAATGCAGGAGAAGCAGAAGTTATTTGCTGCAAGGGAATTGTTGATACATTGAGGTGAAATTTAAAGTACACAGGGTTCTTCTTAATGAGCTGCTCTGGAAGTGCTACTTCTGACTTTCTGATGTTCCTCTCTGTTTGAGGCACCCTATTTGAATGTGGCCTGGGAAGCAGCTTTGCCTGTGTAGAGTACAGAGAGAAGGTGAGAGGGATGAAAGTGATGGGGAAGTAATCACACCTGTGATACAATACTTAGGCTATGGTGGTCCTGCCTTGATGCAACTGGCTGCTGCCCCAGATATTATCAGACCAAAAAGAGCTCAAGGCACTTGAATATGGGCTTTCATGGGAACCGGTCAAAGGAGCTCTAATCAGCTGTTCCAGGGAGTAAAGACAGAGTGCTGAACACAGTAGAGAAGTCACGTGTGGTAGTAATATAGCATATACCAGTTTTCATGTGGGTAAGTGCTTAGATTTAAAAGAATATTGAGGCTTGAGAATCTTGCCTCCCTTCTAGTAATCCTGTTACTTACTGGTATTATAAGATAATGGAATTGGCAGCAAAGCTGAGTAAATGTTGTAGATGGTGTATAATCAGCTTAGCTTTGTGGAGAGAGGGAAACCAAATGAGGAGTCTGACTACTGGATCACAGCAGAGAGAAGGGACCTTCTCTCCCTTCTCCATCTTTTCCCTGTCAAAGCATTAATCACCAATGCTCTTTTTTTCCTTCCGTTGTCCTTCTCTGGGATAGACGAGGAAACTTTTTCTTATTGAGGGCGGTCAGTCACCATAACGGGTCTCCCAGAGAGGTTGTGGAGTCTCCATCCATGGTCACCTGGCTCTAGGTGATCCTGCTTGTGCCAAATTCTGGTCTTCCCAATACAAGACAAGCATGGACTTGCTGCAGTGATTCCAGTGCAGAGCCACAAAGCCAGTGAAGGCACTGGAGCACCTCCCGTATAAGGAGAGACTGAGAGGACTGGGAACAAATTGTACTCATTTAGTGTATGTATACTGCTGTACAATTAAGTAAACCTGACTATCTGCCACATGTGCATAACCCATGTTGTGGGTTATGTTCTGTATTGGTAAAGTCAATGGAGAAGAGAATTTCCCAATGTCTATCTTTATGTTTTATACATAGTTGAGGATGCATAACCCAGTAGTGCTATTTGCTGTGAGCTCCCTGTTGCATTATGCTGATGTGCTGAGCCGTGGAGGGTTCGCAGAGTGGTGTCAGAGGCAGTGAGAATGACTTCACCTGTGGAGGTGGGCGTGCTTTGACTGTTTCACGGGCAAAACGCTGCTGGGTGCTGAAATGTGTCCTTTCTGCAATGATAGTTGGTTTTCCTGTGGATGGAGAATGGCTCCTTGCAGGACTCTGGCTTGAGCATCGTGTCTTCATGCTTCTTAGAGTTTTTTTGTTCAGTTTAAATGTTGCTTCATTTGTGTCCCTGTTCACAGTGACTACAGCAAACACTGACAAACAAACAGCAGCTCGTTCAGCCCAGTCCCTGTGTTTCCTGGTTACACCAGTGTGTGCTGGCACGGCTCCCCCAGCCGAGCGGGGCAGCCACAGAGACTAAGGAAGCCACCAAATAATCCCTTCAGTGCTGTCTGTTGGTGGTGGCTTCCTGCGTTGATACCTTCAGGTGTTCCTTGTGCATTTGGCTTTGTGATGGTGTTTTGCTTAACTTCATTTTAGCACTCTATGATGAAATTTACTTGGAAACAAAATTGCCTGTGTGGTTTTTGTAACCGGAAGAAAAAATTGGAAGGCATGCCAAAGGAGTATTGGAAAGGTTAAGAAGCCAGAAGACAATGGAAAAAGATTCCAGTGTCTGCTCTTCTGTCTCAAGGGGGGTTTAATTGAATTATTTATTATTTTATTTTTTGTTGAAGCCTTTTTAATTTTTAGGAAATGGTGGCTGTAGTCTCTGGATAGTGATGATAATGGCAGAAAATTTGATAACGATTACACCTTTCAGGAAGATGTTTTGTTCTAATAAACTAAATTCCCATGAGAGCTTAGACTCGTGAAACAAAAATAAATAGGAAATTTTCTGTTTTACTTGGGATTGCAAATGTAAGCCCTTTCTCTGAAGTTGGTGTCCTTGGTGTAAGAATAAGCTGCCATCTCAGGTAGCTCCCCTCCTGCCACCTGGCTAATTTTGTATGTTGTTTTCAGAAGGCGGTGCCCCTTTCTACCTTTATTGTTCTTGGAAGGTATAAAAGTCAAAATAATGGTGAAAAGTCTTTCACTACTCTGGTGGGAATCAGTTTTAATCTTTCAAGATGTGTTGGGTTTAAAATGTGTGTATCTTATCCACTTAATATGCTTTCATTATTTAAAGGCATCTAATCAAGATGTACTGTCTCTTACAATGAGTTATGCATTCTCATACTCTGTTTTCTTCATCAATATCTGCATTCTGGAGGGAGAGCTGAAGGGACGTTCTTTTCAAATGGAAATGGTGACATTTCTATTTGGTGCAGACAAACTGCTTGCTTGCTTCTCAAATGGTGAACTGAGGGTGTTATACACCACAGCCGTCCTATCTCTGCAGCCATGTGGTGGCCAGGTAATGTAAGGAAAAATTTCAGTTGCTGGTGCAGTGGGCTGCATTAAAACCCTTGCTCACAAGGCAAAGCAGCCTTCCTTGTCCACTTGAGGGAGGTCAGCAGTGTGTTCCTGTTTTGTTGGATGGGGTATATGTAGGTTATGGCTATATGGGTGTCATTTACATCAGAGCCAGGTGCTATCCTGCTTTTTTATCCTTGGCTGTTGATGTAATCTCTGTCATCTTTGTTACTTTCCTGGTAAGTTGATAGAGGAGGATACATAAAAGTCCAAGCAAGAAAATTCTCAGTTGTAGCTTTGGGTCTATATTTTGTGTGTGTGTGTGTTTGATTGATTTTATAGCACGAGTTATTCAGGTTGCTTCTAGCAGAAGCTACTAAACTGTCTTCTTATTGTGCCTTCTATATTTGTCCACTGTACATTATCTGACAGTCACCTCTGACCTGAGTGCAGGGCTGTGGTTCTGGGCTACAGCATCAGCAAAGAGCCAATTCTGTAAATGACCTCTGGATCTCAATAACCAGTCTACTGACAAACGCTGTTGATCTCCCTGTGGATATTGTCAGCATGTAGGTTAGACTGAGGAAGGGGGACAGGCTTCTCCCACTTAGATTTGGAACCGTCTTGTTCTTTACCTTCAGCTAATACTTATCTGTACTCTCCTTTCTCTTCCGACAGGTAGATGCAGTGCGGGTCTATGTGAACAGCAGCTCCGAGAACCTCCGATACCCTGTGCTGTTTGTAGTTCGCCAGCAGAAGGGAGTGCTGTCATGGCAGGTCCCACTAATTTTTCGAGGCCTGTAAGTACTGAAGTAACGTGCTTGTCTGCCAGCTTATCATCAGCTTTCCTCAATTGCTAGGTCTTGTAACCTGTGTAGACTGCAGGGCTTGGTAGCAAAGCGTGCTTGATCACTGTCAGCGGGAAGACCAAGATTTGGTTGATAACCTCTTACTTGGCAGCCCGCTCTTGTCTCTTAGTTTCTCAAATATGTACACAGAGTACCAGGAGACTTGTCTCCTGGGAATCTGCCTTTGAATCTACCATGTCACTGTTGTCATTCCACAGTTGCTTACTATGTGTGCAGGTAGTTCTTGGGCTCTGGTTTGGAGCAGGCTTTGAACAAGCTCTTGTAAGAGCACTCTCAGCTGTTGTGTTACAGTGCATTTGGGAAATAAGGGCTCTCCTCTGTTTCTCACCCCACAAACACCCAAGTGTTAAGTCTGTTCTGGGGGGTGGTTGTTTGGTGGGTGTTTTCTTTGCAAAAGGGATGCTGCTTTATACCTTCATCAACCTCAGAGCTCTTCAGGCTGCAGATACGGAGACTTTGCAGGCTCCTTAGACCATCTGAGATTTGAGGCTTTATCCTGTGACTGAATCCTGGTGCTGGGCAGCAGATTCCCTGCAGTGTTTTGCCTGACAGAGGGGATGGTTACAGCAGTGGCTGCATTGGGCTGTCACTGCTTTTTGCCTCCAGTAAATGGCAGATGTTAAAGAGCTACAGATGGCATGGGCATCCTTGAGGGAAGTGAAACGTTGGGGATGACCAGTCCCCCTGAGAGACAACAGAGGCGGAGTCTGAGCTCTGAATAAAATACTGAATGCCCTTGGCCTTTCAGATTACAATTTCAGTTATGCAAGCAGGGGAAAAATTATGTCATTCTTAGAACTGCTGAACAACTTTTTAACCGCACTCTCTCTCTCTCTTTTCCATCCAACTTTCCCTTCCCTCCTTCCCTTGGCTGTTGTAGCTATCAGAGGACCTACAATTACCAAGAAGTGAGTCGCACCCTCTGTCCCTCTGAGCCGACGCCTGAAACAAGACCCTCTGACCAGATCATATTTGTGGATGTTGCTTCCATGGCACCATTTAACATTGCCTATGAGCTGCTAGTCACCAGGCTCGAGAATTTCCAACTTGAGTAAGTTGGGATGTAAGAATACAAATGTAATTTCTTCATGTCTCTCTTACACAGGGATGTACTCTTTCCTTCTTTTTCCTTCCCAGAAAAAAAAAATTATTTTTCTTTTGTTTAATCTGAGGGTAACTTTGTGTGTATTCCAGCTCTGAAGTTTTAGACTTCAACATACTGGCATTTGTTTTCTAGGACCAACAAAGCCTTTAACTTCACTGCCAGCCCTTCCCAGCCCCAGGTAAGAAGTCCTGTGAAGCATTATTGCCTGTATGTCTTACCACATCCAAGTGACTGATGTGGTCTTTTCTGTAGAGATAGCAAGTCTTATGTGACTAGGTTGTTTCCCTCTTAGGATGCAGGGAACCTTTCCTAGTGTTGAATTTTCTGTGGATATAGTGAAGAGGTAACTTTCATCCCCTCTAGGGACACACTGGGGTCCTCTTGCAAAGCAATTAAGTGAGTGAAAACCCATGAGCAGAGCAAATGAATGGTATTGGCTCTTCAGGAAATGTCAGAAATGTACAGAAGTCCAGAGGTCACTGGTCTGCTGCACTTCATGGGAAGCGAGGTGGTGCTGCCTGACCGTGACTTGTCAAGATGCAATCTTTACTGGAAAAAAACCAAACCAGAAATAAAGAAGCTAGCAGAAAGGCGCAGCAGAACTCAGACTGCTATTCCTTGCTCTGGGCAGCAAGTCAAGTTGTGAGGTGATAAATGAAATGCCTGATACACGTGTAAGTTCAGAAGGAAGCACATATGTGCAGCACCTCCAACTGGACAGCGTTGTTTAGAGCCCTGCAGATACAAATCCTCCCTTGAATGAAAATGCTGTTAGCAGTAGCTGTAGAGATACAGGAACTTGTAGAGCTGGAACGGTATGTAATTTACCCAAGCTCTCTGTTACTCTGTTTTTGTTTTTGCGTTCACTGTTAGTAATACCACTTAATTTTAGGTTTCCTATTACCAGGCATCCCAGCTAATCTTTTTTGTTGTCAAATGTCTGGAGCTAGTTTGTCATAACATGCAGTATTTTATACTATAAAACCATAGAGAATAGTGGTGGCTCTTTGGAAAAAAACTCATTACTTAGGATTTTATCTTTTGAATGTAGACTGTTCAAGGTCTGGCCTAGAATTAACTTTGTGTCTCTGATCTGGGTTTTTTTTGTCACAATTAGTAATAAGAGATTTGTGACTTTTAATTAAAAAACAGCTGTATGGAGTAGAAGATGAGTGCTTCTTAATTGGTATAATGCTGAGATTTTTGTCAAAGTATTAAGTAATCTACAGGAGGAAGAAAAAAAAGATTATTTAGGATACAGATGGCTATTGGAAAAGGACAAGCATAACAATTGAAGGAGATGTTTTGTGGAACACAGCTCGTGCCTGAGGGCAGAAGGAGAAATTGGATATGCTTTTATAGGTCAGAAGTGTTGCTAGATGTGTTTATAACGCTCACAGTCTCTGCAGCAGAGGCCTCAGTGCCCCTTGTGTTAATTCTGTGCTCTGGTGTAAGTGTAGCTTAGAGAAAACTATAGAAGAGTCTTCTTGGGGGACTTCCTCAAGGACCTGAAACTTTCCAAGGGCAGTGGTACCTGGGAAACCAAGGAGCTCAGACTGCCAGTGTCCTTGCTTGGTGGAAATAAACCATGCTCAGCTAAAGAAACTGGCTTGGTGAGTTTTCAGTAAGGACTTGCAGTTGGAGCCAGCGCTCCCTCAGCAGCGGAGGCTCCCTGCTTTTAGAGGGTGATGGGAATAATACGCTTTAGTAGGAATGGGCAAACTTGAAAAAAGCTTGGGTGATTTCTTGCTTTGCCGTGCCCTTCCAGTAGGGGGCCTTAATTCCATGGGAATGGCATGTGTAAAGGGAAAACGGACCTTGCTCAGCACTAAGGTTTTATGTGGCATAAAGGGAGCTCTACAGTTGGGAAGGTCTCAGGACTTGGGGGCAGGAGCTGTGGTGGCTTCCAGTGTGGCGGCAGTGGCTGCCTGGTGACCATGAGGAAGGAAGGTGGCTGGTGGCAGTCCTCAGCCTTGTGTCCCCTCTGAGGTGGGGTGAGGTGTCCATCAGCCCCTCTTGGTAGCTATAACAGCCTGAGCTCTCAGTGTCAGGGCTCCAAGCAGGATGGTGGGACCCCTTACAACAAGCCTGCCTGCTGGGGCAGGCACAGAAACCCTACTTCTGCAGCAACTGGCGGGGGTAGTACATCAAACTTTTTACTGGAAAAATATACAAATAATGATATTCCCTGGGACATCTTTTGGCCAAATCTGCAAAAGCCCTTGCCGGGACAGGGAGGGCACTTTCTGACCACACAAACTGTCCTGTGGCCCTGCTCAAAGCACAGAAGCACAAACACACCATTCCTTGCCCCCAGAGGAAAAGTAGGAATATTGGCAGATGTTGGGGTCTCCCAATTTTTTTCAGAGCTATAGATGAGTTATTTTAAAAGCTGAAGTGAGAAGAGAAACTCCCATTAACCTTTGCATTGAAAATGAAAAAAATCATAAATCCTACAACTCATATCAATCATTTATTAATGAAACCCTTGACAGAGTTTCAGCCATTTGACCTAATACTTTTCACAGTCTGTCTTTGAGGTAACACATTTGAGATAAAACTCCATGATGTGTTCCATATATAAAGTACATCCAGCAGTATGGAAACAACTGGAAATCACTCATATTGACATAAAATGGAACGTGGTATGAAATTAAGTCACTGTAGCTTCATCAGGTGGAAAAAAGCTTAAAGGAGCAGAAGCTATGCTGTATCTTGCATGTTGAAGATGTTTATGTCTAATAGCATGCTGTGCAAGGATGAGAGTTGTGTTTAATCTACTCTTCTGTAGTTTAAGGTCCTAATATTTGAAATCTGAATTTTTGTGAAATTCAACTGCAAAGCCCAGCTTGGCCTGCACAGGCAGTTTAGGAAGGTGCTGAAGCTACTGCCAGGGGGTGATTTCTGGATCATAACTCTCAGCTCTCTGCTTTCTTCTCAGTATTTTCTCTACAAATTTCCTCAGGATGTCGATTCAGTCATTATTAATGTGGTGTCTGATGCAGCGTACCCGTGCTCAGTTGTCTCCGTCCAGGATATTGTGGTAAGTCTGAGCAGAAGAGGGTAAGGAGCTGTCTGATGGAGTTCTGTGTCCTGTTGTGAGGGGTCTGTGCCCTACAGAGAGAAAAGCCCTATGAAGGACTTCACCCTGGTGGTGGTGGTGGAGTACCTGAAAGAGGAATGAAAATTCTGTGGGAAGGAGGTAAAGACAGATGCTGAGCTCGAGCAGCTCATGTGGAGATTTTTGTTGCAAATAGTTGAACAAGCTGTTCCTTTCCAGCCTGTCCATAGGGCATTTGTTAGGTTCCCCTTGGGATGTTCCCTGCTGCCTTGTGATGTAAGTCTCTCTCTCCATGGAGTGGCATTGGATGGGATGCTGCTGGCTGCGGGAGGGAACAGTGCTGTTCCCTTGAGTTTCCCCTGTCTCAAGGCAGCTTGAGGAACTCCTGATTTTCAGCAATAAGGTCTCTTCTTTCAAATTCAGTTTTCTGTCTGTGTGGTTACTCATCCCCTTTCCTGGGAAGGGGAGAATGGCTGTTGCTTGCAGCTGGGAAATAGATGATATTTATCCTCCTTTCCCACCTCCCTGAATGACACAGGGAGCTGCAGTGCAAGAGCAGCAAAATGGCAACAGAGGTGCAAGATACCTTGGGTGCTGGCTCTGAAGCCCTGGCAGTTGCCTTTAATAAGTTGCCCTCTCTTCATGGGGTTAAGAGAGAAGTGGATGACATCGACTCTTGCCCACATCCCAATGTTTGAATGGTGGAAGGGCAGGAGGGGAGACTGCGATAGATGATTTTCAATCTTTCAGGTATTGAAAGTAGTGGGAAAGTAAAACGAGGGCAAGCACTTGGCGTATAGTACACACTGAAGTGTGACACAACCAGTGTTCAGCTGAGTGTGTGCACTTGCCTGTGGGACTGGTGGAGTAATCAATCTCACTGAATCCTCTTCTGGCATTAAATTGCAGTCCTCTTGTGAGAACACCAAGATCAGTGAGTGCAGGCCACAACTGATGTCTTCAAAGTAGTCCAACTTCTTAATGAGTTCTAGTTGTTTTGTTTCCTTTTGATACCTCAGCTGGGGCCCTTTTCTGCTGTTCTGCCCTGTCTTCTCCAGCTGGCTTCCTTTGAAATTAGTTCAGATGCTGTCCCTGGTTTAACCCTTAGTTGTGTCTGTTTTAGTGCCCAGTGTATGACCTGGACCACAATGTGGAGTTCAACGGTGTTTACCAGTCTATGACTAAGCAAGCAGCGATAACAGTGCAGGTGAGATGCTGATTTTTGTCCCAGTGTTTTTTGTTGGTTTTTTTTTTTTTTTCCCCCAGTGGCTTTTTCTATGCATTCCTAATTTTCTTTTGATGATCCTCTTGTGGGTATGAGCCTTTGCTTTTATCACATCAGCGGATGTAAGTGGAAGAAATGACATTACATATTACTGCAAAAACTTGCTTACGTTTGCTTAGGCAAATGTTTTGGGTGCTGAGGCTCTAGATCAGAGAGGCTGAAACCAGGTGTCTTCTGTTTGAACCTTGGCTCTACTACCACTGAGTGGTGGTAGTAGGGCCTCTATAATAAGCAAAGCTGAGGTAGATGGTTTGCACTGAATAAATAAATAAATAAATGCATCAGTATTGGTTTGATTGTACTGGAGTACTGCTGTACTGCTTACTTGTGAACGCAGCTTATTGTCAGCAAGGATGAGGGGAGCATCCCCAGAAGCCAGGCTCTGTCAGAATAGGCAGCTCTCTGTAAGGCTGGTGCCTGTATAGCAACTAAAACCTGATCTCTGGCTCTTTGGAGCACCACCTGTGCTTTGCATTGGAGGGAGAGGCTTCATGTCTTGTGGATTCTGTCTTGTTCCATCCTCTCGTGCAGAGAAAGGACTTCCCAGGTGAGCAGTTCTTTGTTGTGTTCGTCATCAAGCCAGAGGATTATGCCTGTGGGGGTTCTGTGCCTTCTTCAGTTCATGGTAAGTTGTTCTGGGAGGTGGATTTGGTGCTGCATCTGTGTGATGAAGTGGGTGTCCTTTGGGACCTTCCTGTGAGATGACATGGAGTGGTCATATAGCTCTGTCCTATCCAGGTAGCTATGATTTCCCCCCCACACACACACCTTGCCCCCCAGTTTCCCCATGAGGGTGTCTTTCTCTTATCCTAAAGCTGTCAGCAGAGCTCCACTGGCCAAGTTTGCTAAGCCCTGGTGAAACATAGTGAGTTTCTAGCCTGGCATCCTGCACGGAAGTGTTTTACTCACAGAGATTTGGCCAAAGGCAAAAATGGTGTCCCAGTATCTGTAATGAGAGCATCTGTCCTTTGGGGACTAAATGAATAGAAGAGATGCCTTTGGGATTCAGGCACCCAGATTTCAGCAATGTATGGAAGGCTGAAGCAGTGATTTCTAGTCTGAAAAATAGGTTGTGGATAGGGAGGAGAGGGGAAACATTTGGAAAAGGCTGTATATATTGACGAGTCTGAGAGCAGTTTAAAGCAAAACCACACAAAGACTGCAGTGAAAAGCCAGATCCTGTTGTTTTTGCACATTCAGAGAATGAAGATCAGGGCCAGAGGACATTAATGTGTGATTGTTTTTATATTTGCTGTACATGTTGCCTCTCACAGGGAATGCCAACCGTACCTGGAACCTGCAGCGGACAAAGAACCTTCAAGTGACGATTGTGCCCTCTATTAAAAGTCAGTGTTTTTGGGCAGAACAATGCAGCTTTACAGGGGAACTTGGCACTTCTGAATAGAAGGGTATGACTGGGCCAGCAACCTCTGATGGAATGGTGCCAAAAGCACCAGCAGTTGGAGCCCTGGTCCTTTCCAGGAGGTGCTGTGTGGCACAGAGTGGTCTCATGGGCACATCAGCTAGCACTGGGGGTGCAGAAATGGAGGAATATTTTGCAACAGGTTCTGGTAACTTCTTTTGAAGAAAGCAGCTGAGTTTTGAAGGGCTGTTTGGGGCTGGGCGTTGTCACCAGGTGGTATTGGGAAGAGCAGGACATGGGTGCTGGCCCTGGGAGGTGCTGGCCCAACTGTGACTGATGTCTTCTCTTTCCTCAGAGTCTGTTTATGTCCAGGCCATGTTCTTCAGCTTCCTGAGTTTCCTCTCCTTTTACCTGGGCTCAGTGGTTGTTGCTTTTGTGCACTACATTAGGTGAGTTGAGGAGTTACACAAGAATGGCCTTTCTGTTTCTCATCCCTCTCACCCTGCAGTACATTTGGGGTGACAAGCATCTGCACAGAGCAGCTGAAGAAGTCCATAGCTACCCAATGGGCTCCTACTGACCATCAGCCAGCAAATGTTTCTTTCTCTGCTCTGGGGACCATAGCAACGATGAAAACCTAAGGGTCTGCCCTTCAGATCTTGTAGTGCCTCAACCCTAGGTTTCTTTATATGAGGACACTGGGGCACAGGTGGGAATTGCGATGGGGCCAGTCTGGAATATGGAATGCCAGAGCATGGAGGAACCAAGGTACTTTCCTGCTGGACTAAGTGCTGCAAAAAGTGGCAGTGACACAGAGGGCCTTGGAGTGCCAAGGCTGCTGGTTTCTTTCCTTACCTGCCTAACCTGCCCCCACTTTGGTGTCTGGGCTTGTGTTGAGAAGAATATCTGCTGGAGATGGTGCAGTTTGTTGGAATCATTCACTGCTGCCTGTGTAAGCAGTGACAATCATTGAGCAAATCCTTTGCCCAGAAGTGCGGAGGCTTGAAAAGAGGGAGGCCCCTTCAGTACTCCTTCCTGCCCCTCTGGGCACAGGTTGGCATGGGAAGAGACACATAAAGCTCTTGTCCAGTAGCAGGTTGGTTTTGTGGGAACAATTCTTGTCAGCCACCTGTTCAGACCCAAATGTGGGAAAGAGTTCTCAACTGCTCCAGAACAGGGAATAATCAAAACTCGGTACTCTGAAACAAACGAATTTCGAGATGGGGACATAGCTTAACTTCAACAGACATCAATCAAACAACATTTCGTTGGAACATTTCAATGAAATTACCTAAGTGTATGCAAGTGTGTGGTCTTCTTTGCTGTTATTTTTTCTTTGTTGTAGGAATATGTTGTGTGGTTTTTTTGTTTTTGTTTTTTTTTTTTTGTTGACCATCTCCTGCTTGAAATCTGCACTGAAGGAGTGCAGGGGGACTTCTGAAGCATCGTGCTGGTGCTGATGGGCACCTGTAGCTCCTGCTGCCCTTTCAGTAGATTCTTATGTGCTTGGTTCTCTAAGTGGTGAAGCTAGGTTTGGGAAGGTGGTGTGAGGGTCTCTCCCAACATGGTGAGCAGTGTAGGGTGGGATAGTCATGTAACTGGTTGTCCTGCCTCTGCTGCGTAGGTGAGGGTATAAAAAGGCCCTCTGTTGATTTGGAAATCTGAGGTGGACAGCAGGCAGTCATGGCTAAGCTGTGTCTAGTCAAAACAGTATTTTTCTTTTGTTGTTGTTGTGTGTATTTCTTTTGTGCTTATTTTTGTTGGTTTTATTTGTTTTTTAGAGCTTGCACCATATTTACCTATTGGTGTCCTAGATAATCCTGTCATGGCTGGCAGGTGATGGGGTTTGTTGGCTCTCTCATGAGTGCTGTGCATTCCTTTTCAGGGTTCAAAGGAAGGCTTCAGCTGGGAGACTGAGTCCTGAGCATGGTAAGGTTTCCTTTCTGTGACAAAGTGACAACTTTTAAGCAACTTTAAGTGGACAGCAGAGATCCTAGGCCAGGCAAGGGACAGGCTGTCAGTCAGGTACCTTCAGTCCCTTTGAGCCATCTTTCATGTGCGTGTACCACAGTCTCTGGTGCTGATGAAAGATGTTCGAGCTTCCTCACTGCCATCACAAGAGAGGGCGTTTGAAGCCAGCTCCACTGAACCTGGTCCTGACTGCTACCCTGAGGAGCTGCCTTTTAAAAGGGTGGAAGAAGGTCAAGCCTTGCTGAGACCTGGTTACAGGCTAATGTTCCTGATGTCAGGTCTGTTGATTTTAAAGCAAAGCACTGTGGGTGTACCTTGTGCTTTAAGAGCCCCTCTGCATGAGGTGTTTTAATAATCTCCTCAAGCATGAGGTATTTTAATTCTTTTAACTGGAAGTTGCAGACAACCAGGTGAATGAATGACTAATAGTTAGGCAGTGGTGTTTCTGATATTTACTTTGGTATTGGATGCAATTTACTTTATGCTGCACCCACATCTCAACATATTGCAGCTTTCTGCCTTATAAAAACATAGCTGCATCTGAGAAGCTACCAGTGAGAGATGGAAATTTTTGTCATGTGGATGGGGGGCACTGGGAGTTTCAGCTTTCTGGTGAAGTGCTGGCCTTTTCATTTCGATTAAATATTTAGTACCTGCAAAGTAGTTCAAAGCATTGGTGATGAGGTCATTTGTGCCTCTCCCCTAGAGGAAGGGAGGACATTGTTTTGGCACTATTGAAAGGTTCTTGATGTGTTCCTTTTTTCGTGCCCAGCTTTTTCAGTCTCTCTGGTCTGCTACATATCATCAGATAAGCATACTAGTATAATTGAGCTGTGTGTAGAGGATCAGCAGTGGAACTTCACTCTGACCTGGCATTACTTGGGTTAATGTTTCTGCCGAGGACCTGGGGGCACTTGGATTCTCAGGAGTGGCTTCTTGCTTCTTCAGCCACTGAGATCCACATATGCATCCCTTTGCTTGGAATATGTGAAAGATTTTCTTCACCGCATGAACAGGAGACTGTAAAAATGTCCTTATTCTTATTTTAAATCATTTGGAATGGATCCTTTTGTAAAACAAAAGCAAGTCTTAGGGCACTGGAGAAAGGGGAAGGGCCTGTGTAATGGGGAGTTGGGGGAAGCTGAAGGGACCTGGCCGAGGCTGTGGAAAAGCTCCAGGGTGGTGACAGGATCACTGGCTAAGGCAAGGAGGCAGAGTCTCAGCCAGGTGAGACCAGAAGTCCCAGGGAGCGCTACTGGTGCTGCAGCTGAGGTTAATATGCTCAAGGCAGCTTAGAAACTGCTTTCTAAGATGCCCTGGTGAGAGGCGGAAGTTAAATTCTGGTGCTTGGGAAGTTCCCGAAGAAGTTGCAGGGCACAGATGCTTTTCGTAGCATCTGCCTGAAAGGCAGAGAACGGGGTTGCTAGGCAGGGAGGATTGCTGAACAGCATCTCTGTGAAGGGAAAAAGGATCACAGTTCCTTCAGTTTTCCTCCCAGAGGCACCTGCTGCTTCTGTGACCTGCTCTTTCCCTTGTAATCCATGCCACCCTCACGTGTCTGGCACTGCATGTTACTGCTGTGCTGTGTCGTTTCCTCTGGGGAGGAACCATGTCCTACCCATACGCTGTTTCTTTCTCTATTGTGTTTATTCAGGGTGTGTCTGACTGATGCCTATAAAATGGTAATTAGCATCTTCCCTGTCTTCCAAGTCACTCAGGACATGCTGGCTTGTTTTGTTTTGTTTTTTTCTCCTCTTCCCACCCACTGGAATTTCTTTTCCTCCGAAGTAACCCTGGGTCTTGCCTTCATCACACCCCCTTCCTTTCCCCTTCCCCACCAAGAAACTGTGGATGGGAGTGCTAAGCAATCTGTCTCTGCCCTTTGTCCTTGAACATCGTGCAACTCCATGTGCCCCTTTACTCTTGTCACCCACCTTATGTTTGGCTTCTGTGGTTCACTTTTTTATTTTTAATCCTGTGGCACACCTTCCCTTCCACATCATCACTATCTGGTGGAGGCAATAGCTGGAAGAGCCACGCCTGGTGTGGTACATTTACTTTGCTGACTCACTCGCGCACTGGCAAGTGGGACTGAAATTAGTGGGTGAGCTGGATCCAAAGTGGCTGTTAGAGACAGGGCAGAACACCTTTTCTCCCTGGCTTCTCTGCTTTGTCCAGATTTAAATCTTCCTTTGCTTACTTGTGAGAAAAGGTTGATAGGTCATCTGAGACAATAAAACCTGGTCTAAAATTAGGAGGGAGCATCCCTGTGGGACAGGACTGACAGGACTAAGGTTTGCGCATGTGCCTTGGCACGAACATGGGGGAATGCTTCTTCCCAGTGATCTAGATTTCCAAATGTTTTTAAAGCAACAGGAAAAACTGCCATGAGAGAGGGAGTTTGCATGGGAGCTGGTGAGTAGGAGCTGGATCTTGTTCCTGCAGTGACCTATAACATCTTGCTAAGCTCAGCTCAGGGCTCAAGGGGTGGGCTAAGGTGTGCCACCACTTTCCCTCTGGTGCTCAGTCCATGCCTTATTGTTCACTTCTGCTGCTCCCCTGAGCTGTTCCTTTGCCTTGTTAGAGGGATAGGGCAGGAAGGTAGAGGAGCTGAAATTGAGACCAAGTATTAGCCCACAGCCCAACAAGCACAGTGAACACGCAAAAGGATTTTCACTGTGGCTTGAAACATCACTGGGACTTGAAACATTGAATGTCATTGCTGTAAGGGTGCTTCCTTGATTTGGGCCCAGGCAGGGACAAGTTTTAGGTCCCTTTACATATGTGGCTAATGGAAGTGGTATAAAAACCTACACAAGGTGTTACAGAAGTGCCCAGGATTTCCAGCTGGAAAGAGGAGTCTGCCTCTGCTGTCTGAGACAGATCAAGTACTGGGAAGCCAGAGATGCAGCTTGAGAAGCCAGGCCATTTCCAGGCTGCAGTAAGGTTGCTTGGCTCTAAGTACTTGTGCCATGTTCTGCATCACTTTGCTGCTGACTGACCACATGATGTTGTTGCAAGGGTAAAGTTTTAAAGTGTCTGAATCTGTCTCATTGTTTGCCACCACTGGAAGACGTGGTCCTGCTCCTGCTGCTCTTGCTTCTCCCCCTTTTGGGGAGGTGAGTGTCTCATCCCTCAGTGAAGGGATTCAGCTGGCTCTGTTTCCTGACGTGTTTGTCTGCTGCCAGTTCCGCTGCAGAGCTCCACCACGGGGGGGAAATAAAAGAGGGAGCGTGGAGGCAGGAGGGTAGAGTGTTAGTGCAACCTGACTGTGAGGTACAGCCCTCGTTGCTTCAGATATGTGGGCAGGAGGCAGGGACTCCCCAGTCCTCCAAGGCTTCTGCTCTTATCATCAGCACAAGATTATGGCCACTTTTTGCATGGAGTATCTTTTGCTTTCTCCTTGCTTGGTTAAAACTATGTAGCAGCTGCCTTGCTGAAGTCTATGACTCTTCCAGGAGTATCTGGAGGTAGCAATATTTGGAGAGGCCAATTGCATGAAGAGGGGAAGGAGAAGAATTAGAAATTCAGAAGAGTGTTCAGAACATCCTGAGCCTTGTTCTAAAATTTACCAAGTCTTGCAGCCCTAGTGTGTTCCCTGCGCGGTGCTGGAGAGGGGCTCATGCTGCCAGTCTCACTGGCAGCCTGTCTGAGGAGGCTCAAGGGAATGGATTTGCTTCACACTGCAAAACAAGGGTTTCCCTTTTGCACAGTATACTCTAGAGACTGCCATCTGTTTAGAGAACTGTTGCTTTTCCCAAGCCCCTCCAGCTCTTCAAGCTGTTTGTGTTCACCTCAGATGTGTTTTGAGGCACTGACATGAAGCTAACCATCCCTCTTGGGCCTGTTTCTGTTGCAGGATCTGGGATTATGACTTCTTCACACCCCATCTCAGCCAGCACTCCTGAGGGAAGCAGCTATGGTGCTATTGGTACAGTATATTCCAGAACTGGGGGCATGGGGAAGGTTCTGCCTGGGGGAGGAGAAGGCACTTTTAAGGTGGTTTAAAGCCAAAAAGGAATAAAGCTGCAAACTACTTTGGGAGCATCTTGAAACTACTTGAAAAAAAAAAATAATTGCAGTTTGGGAGGTTTAGGTTGCACTTCAGGGAAAAGCATCTGCATAATAAAGGTGGCAAGTCTGTGGTAGAGGTGCCCAGAGAGACTGTCATTGGAAACGTTTGTCTCAGCTAGACAAAGCCACAGTCACCTGAGAAGTGTTGGTGACAGTGCTGTTTCAGACAGGACATTTACTGGGGACTGACAAATGTCCCTTCCAAGCAAGCTTCTAGAAGGCTGCTATTAGCTCATCAAGCCTGCCTTTAGAGCAGGGCATGCCTTTCAGTGGAAGGCTGAATGGTTGTGTGCTGCAGGGCAAAACAGGACTGAAGCTTCTTGCTCTCCAGAGGTTTCATTAGGGAAGAAATAACATCATGCTGTCAACAGGTGAACCATGTCCTGGTGGCAGAGGAGGAAAGAACTTCCCAGGGGTCCCGCTAATCTGAGATGATGGGAAATTACTTCCTTTGCCGGAGTATTTCTAAGTCTCCTCCTTACAGCAGTTTCCCCTCCTGTGAGGGTGTTGGCATTGAATAGCTCGGTGGGCTTTGGGACAGTCCTTGAATTTGACAACTTGTGGACCCAGATTGCAGGGTGAGGCTGTGCAGGTGCAGGGCAGTGTGAGGCAGCTTTGTGTAATTTTTGGTCCCTGTTCAGGATGCGTTTGCTCACTGTTGTGTAATGACAACCCTGACACTCCAAATACCATCCAGCTGTTGGACTGTGAAGGTGTGATGTTTCTCAATGCCTGACAAAGAAACACGGAACTGTTTTTTGGTGAGGTTTGGGGAAAATTTAGGAAGATTTAAGTCCTGGAGTAGAGCTGAGGGCTTCAGCACCACCCTACCCACCCTTTCCCAGGTACCAAGGAAATGCTTTAAAAACACACTTGGGAAATGAGGAAGAAACTTTTATTCTGTCCATGCCAGTATGGGCAAGGGCTGGGAGCTTGGCCAGCCTATGAGAAGTGCAGGCAGATCCTGCTGACCTGCAGGTGACCGATACTGTGAATGCAATGGGAGCAAAACTGGTGCTCTGCTTGCTTTGAAAAACTGACTTTCTTCCTCTTTGGCTTTTGTTCTACAATATTTTTAGAAAAGTGTGTATATATATAAGTCTTACATGAAATCCGAAGGTTAACTATGTCAGCATGGTTTTGACTCCTAATACTCTGCTGCTTTCACTAGAGTTTTTTGGCTTGTCTCCGAATTCCCGATTTCAGAGCCCAGAGGGGGAGATGTTGGTCCTTGAAAGTGCTCTTAGATTATAATCTGATACTTTTAGGAAGGTTTGGGATCATGGAAAAACTTGGTCCTTGAAATGGCCATATTAAATTGAGTGCAGCTGGTATCTGGGACAGCTTTATTCTTACTGTGCTTAAAGGGATTCAGCCTTTACCCTGCCTGTTTCCTTCTCCCCATTTTGGTCCAGACGAGTCAAGCTCCAGTGGTGGACGTCAGATGTCCTCCCCTGAGCGCAAGCCACCAGCTGGCTCTGACACAGACAGCTCTGTGGAGGAGGAGAGTGACTTCGACACCATGCCAGAAATTGAGAGTGATAAGAACATCATTCGCACCAAGGTATGGCTGGTACTGCAGCTGTGGCCCTGGTGCTGGGCCATGGGCACATCCAGGCAAGGACCAGCACTAGTCACTCACCAGGATTTTGAAGTTTTGTTTTCCCTGTTCAGTGGATTTAATCTGCTAAAGCTGAATGTGCTTCTTAGTGGTTTTTTTCAGTCACTGAAAGTTTTCCTGCTGTGTTGAGTGTTCTGCTGAAATGAGCGATTTAATATGGAAAATCAGAATGTATTGGGGACTGTTGAAAAAGGAGGAAGAATCCCAGAGAGTGCCCCAGAAAGTCCAAAGAAGTGTGACAGATAGTGAGAAAATAATCTGCAATAGTAGGTAGTTAATCTGGTGTAAGTAGTGTGACTGCAGTGGATGTACAGAGGGGCTTTAAGCTAGCAGCTCTCAAGCTGCCTCCTTTTGTCATCCTGCACTGTTTTGTGTGTTTGGAGCCATTTCTGGAGGTCAGATTATTTTTGCAGAACTCAACTACATAGAATCAAGGGACACAACAATCTCACTGCATAAAAACAGTCCAAATAGCACCAAGCTGCATGTTGTCCAAGTATGTCAAGATCTTATACTGGCTTCTGTAATATTCATTAGTTTTTTTCTGTTTTCTTCCCTCTTTCCCCATCCACTAATGTTTTAGGTGTTCCTCTATCTATCAGACTTGTCTAGGAAGGACCGAAGGATTGTCAGCAAAAAGTACAAGATCTATTTCTGGTAAGGAGAAGGCAAACTGGTAAGACCCAAGCTCTGGACACCATCTCTAGTTGTGGTGTTTGTCCACATGCCCTTCTTCTGAACCACACTTTGGACATGGGGATATTCTTTGAACCATCCTGTTACACTTCTGACCCTGTTCCAGCCAGTAACTGCAGATCCCACATACCTCAAAGAACGATATTTGTGGACCAGTGCACACATAATCCTGGCGATGGATTCTGTTTTGCATCATTGCTTTTAAGTGTGGTAACAACTGGTGTGCTGGAACATAGTGGGGAAGGGGAGAAACTGGCACTCAAACACAAGAGCTTGTGGTCAACATCCTGGCTTTTCTTGTGCCTTTAGCATCTGCCTCTTGTTTGCATTAGCACATGTACTCTTCAGCTTCAGGAGAGCATAATGAGATCATAACCCCAGAGAGCAGGGTCTGTGCCCTGGGGCACTGAGGTGTGCACATTCCTCCACAAGCACCGTGGGCCTCTGTCCCAGGTGTGCACTTGTTGTTATGGTGTAACTGCTGCTGCTCTCTCCTCTCTGCAGGAACATCATCACCATTGCAGTGTTTTATGCCCTGCCGGTCATCCAGCTTGTCATCACTTACCAGACGGTGCGTTTGACTCCGTGGCTGTCCCCTCGTGCCTTTAAAGTTGCTCTGTGGTTGCGCTACGTAAGGATGACAGTCACAGTGAAACTGGGATCACCCAGAGATTCTACTCTGTCTGAGGGACAGTTTTACCTTAGCTGCTCTCTCAGCACTGTGTATTACTGCCAGCTTGGCTCCCTCAGCTTGCAGTTCTGCTATTTTCGCTTGGAAAGTGGGAGTGCAACTGTTTTCCAGCTCAACTGATTCTCATTTGGGTCCTGTTTCATTTTAGAGACAGAAGGAATCTGCTGTTATCTCTAAAAGACAACTCAAAGCAAGTAGGGTTTGCTGTGATACAAGTGACTTCCTCCTCCTTTCTCCCTACCCTTGCTTTCCTGCTGTTAGTCAGATGTCTGCAAGTGGGTCTATTAGTGGTGGGGTTGAGAGCACACAATGTTTCCTCTGAAGACTGTTGTCAGGTTTATGGCCTCTGCCAACACCTTGTCCCACCCTAAAAGCTTCACTGACAGATGTCAGTACTCCCCTGTGCCAGTGCAAGAGCTAGGCTGTGTCCTGGTATACCTTGTGTA
Source organism: Oxyruncus cristatus (assembly GCA_013399855.1). Classification (NCBI taxonomy): domain Eukaryota; kingdom Metazoa; phylum Chordata; class Aves; order Passeriformes; family Cotingidae; genus Oxyruncus; species Oxyruncus cristatus. The sequence continues at coordinate 718,380 of VXAY01002641.1, forward strand.
CATGCAGTGTTTGCACAAAGCAAACCCCCAAGAGAAGGGATGACTTGCTAATATTGGGTTTCCCACCTCCTCTCTGTCCAGGTAGTAAATGTGACTGGCAATCAGGACATCTGCTACTACAACTTTCTATGTGCTCATCCCCTTGGGGTGCTGAGGTGAGTGAGCCCTATGATCACTGCCTTATTGTCTCATGCTTCTCGAGTGTTTGTGCTGTGCCCAGGTCAGGATTTTATCCTCGTCAGGCTCGCAGTGACTGTGTTGATAGGACCACTGGGAGTTTAGGACTCTGAGCTTTCTGTTTTTTCTCAGCAGTGGCGCTCTGCTGCTGTGAGACGTGCACCCAGGAACATATGGCACCTGCGTGCCCCTAGCAGATCTGTGGCACAGCAGTGAGGTGCTCCCATGCTCTGTTGGATGCTCTCACTTGTATCCAAGGAGCAGTAGCTCTGCAAAGAAACTCAAATCAGTCCTTTCAGTGCAGCATTTCTCTAAATAATTGTGGGAGTGCAAAGAAATCCAGAGCTGGGAATCTCTCGGAGGAAGTGCTGAATTCACTGGGGTAGGTGAGCTACTCGATCTACAGTTGTCATCCAGAGCGTAAAACTGTCAGTTTGGCAGCTGCTGAGGTGGAGGATGGTGGAGGGGGAGCATAAGGGATTCAGCTTATCATGGCCCAGGATTCAGCTTTCTGCTGCTGTGCTGCCTTTGTCTTAAACCTTCTTCTTTCCTGCAGTGCCTTCAACAACATTCTCAGCAACGTGGGCCACATGATGCTGGGCTTCCTCTTCCTCCTCATTGTGTTGCGCAGGGACATTCTCCACCGTCGGGCCATGGAGATGAAAGACATCTATACCCTGGTAGGAAGCATTATTGCATGGGGCTGAGTGGAGGGAGGGAAGACAGGATGAACTCAAAAAGAGTGATACACAATGTGTTTCCATTTGCCTTCCCTTCTGGAGAATCAAATCCTCCTTTTTCCTCCTGTGCAAAAGGGTCTAGGTGGGGTGCTTATGTTCTTGCACACCCCAGTATTTTTCTACATACAGTATGCCCACATTGCTGTGGTGATCCAGCCTGGGCTTATGAAGACAAAGAGATTAATAGAGGAACAACTCCCATGGCTGTGGCTTGTCCATATGGCTGTGGCTTGTCACTGTGGAGGAACTGGGGCAGTAGGAGTGTCCCAAAATGCTTTAGTTATAGTGAAGTAGTTGATTTGTCTTATACAATTAAGAGTTACTTCTTGGCACTCTTGTTAGCAAGAGGGGATAGAGATGCCCGTGATAACTCAGAGGAATTTGGCTGCCTCTACTCTGAAGCAGAGCTGCTTGTAGCCAGAGCATCTGCAGTCTCTTCTGGTAGAGGATGGAGAAATCTGCAGCCCTGTGGACAGTGGTGCTGGTGGTTCTGGAGACAAAGAGCTCTGTTTTCATTGTCTTGGTAGCAAGTAATGGCCTTAGCAGTTGTAAGGGTCTGCTGCTTGTGGTTTTCAGATGATACCTTGGCCAAATTGTAATGGAAGTGCCCTCTGATGGGCTCTGCTCCTCAGGTGCTTCTAACACCCTACTGACCACAAGAACAATTCTAGATCCCCAGTCCTCTCTCAGTTTTGGGCAGGATGTAGTTTGGCATGAGGTACGGGACAGAGATTTTCAGTCTCATGATGTTGGTACCAAAATACTGTGGTCTTCAGACCAGAAGTTTCATCATGGTTAGCTTGAGTTTGCTGCCAATGGCTATGCCATGTTGATAAACCCAGAGCCTGTGGAGAGTGGAAGCTCACCGATCATCAGGACAGTGTAGGATGCTTACTCTAGAGATCTGTTCTCTTCCAGGACTATGGAATCCCAAAGCATTTTGGTCTCTTTTATGCTATGGGCATTGCTCTGATGATGGAAGGGGTGCTCAGTGCCTGTTATCACGTCTGCCCTAATTACTCCAATTTCCAGTTTGGTAAGCTGAGTTTCCTTTCTCCTTTCGAGCTGGAGCTAGGAATTGCCATGCTTTGTCTCCTGCTGAGTTACTGACATTTCCCATCCCTCTACCCTCGCAAACCTCCCTGGAGACTCCCTGTTTCAAAGCTCAGTCAGGAGGCAGTGAGGCTTTGGATTCTGGGGACTAACACAAGTCAGCCTCCTCTCTGGTCCTTAGGAGTCTGGCAGGATCTCACATTGCTTTTGCAGCTCAGTGCAAGGTAATAAGTGCACAGCCTGAGGAGCAGAGTGTTCAAGCCTAGGAAGCCTCTGTGACATCTCGGTAGAAATTTTGCTCTGTGGGGAAGCAAAGTCTGAGAAGACTCAGGCAGAAACTTGTCTATGAGTGTGAATACCTGATAATAGGGAACAAGGAGTGAGCCAGGCTCTTTTCAGTGGTCCCCAGGGACATAACAAGAGGCAATGGGCACAAATTAAACCACAGGAAACTCCATCTGAACACAGGAATTTTTATTTTTTTTCTTCCTTTGAGGGTGGTCAAAAACTGAATAGATTGCCTGGAGAGGTTGTGAATTCTTCTGTGGAGATATTCAAAGCCTGACTGGACATGGTCCTGGACAACTGTCTCATAGCTGACTTTGCTTGAGCAGGGGTTGTTGGACCAGGTGACCTCCAGAGGTTACTTCCAGCCTTCACTGTACTGTGATTGCCTGCCTGTTTCTGTGCTGCACTGTGGGTACTTATTTTCTGGTTCCCCTTTAGTTTTTGTTGCCCCAGAGCATGGTAGATGTGCTGCAAGATGGCAGAGCGTGAAGTGCTGTCCAACGCAGTGCAGCATCAGGGATTTGTGCCTGCCGGCCTTGGGTTTGGCCGTGATGCTGCACTAGTTTGTATGCGCTCAGAGCGGCTTTCTCAGCCCACTGGCAGTACCTGTTTTCACTGTTTGTTGTGATCCCTCCACAGACACCTCCTTCATGTACATGATTGCAGGACTCTGCATGCTCAAGCTCTACCAGACCCGCCACCCAGACATCAATGCCAGTGCCTACTCTGCCTATGCCTCGTTTGCTGTGGTGATCTGTCTGGCTGTCCTTGGAGTGGTATGGCTCCCTCTTACTTAACCTGCTTCTGGGAAGGAGATGGTGTGGCTGGGAACATAGCTTAAGTGGGGAAAGCAGCAGAGTAGGGTAAGAGTGTGTTAAGCAGCTGTTGGCATTTGAATTCTCAGTTATTTTGGGTTTTCTTCCTCTCTTCCCCTGGGCTTTCAGGAGGGGGAAGAGCAGAGCAGATTCCTCTAGGTGGGCTCTTTTTTGGGGCTTTCCCTACCACATACCATCGTTCCCAACAGGAGAAATTCACACATCCAGGTGTCCATGTGCCAGCATGCAGATGGTCTTCCTGTGAGGTGACTTACATTGTTGGGGACTGGGGTGAGGCTTGATGAGCTTCCAGGGCAAGTATCTGATACCTAACTGCTTGTGCCTATTTCTCCCCTTTGGAAAACTCTGTGTTGTTGGGCACAGCTCCTGCAGTTGTCCTTCCAATCTTTGGAGGGGGGGGGCGGGGCTAGGATAATGTCTGGGGAGCTCCCAGGTAAATGTTTGGAGTACCTGCCTGTGGAAGGGCACTGTAGCAGAAGGAATCAGCCAGAGTTGCTGGACTGGTACTGGGCTTTGCCTGTTAGCTCACAGCATTGCAAATATTGAGCTGGGCTCACCTGAATCCCCATCCTGTCCTTTACCTTGGAGGTCTCTACTTCCCATCTTTTGAAGGACTCATTTTCATTCATCAGTAACCAGGCAAAATCCATTGAATTCTTGCTCTGAACTAGCAGCTAGGTCCCACTGGGCTGTCAGCCCCTCACTACCACACATAATGCGGAATATCAATCGATACTGCAAAGGTCTCTGGATAGGAGACTCTGGGATAAGGCATGCAGGAGCAGCTGGTGAACCTGGGACTTCCCAAGAATCTCTTGATAGGTGTGGTAGATCTTGACAGCCAGGTTCAAAACAGTGGGGCTTTATTATGGATTGCTGTATTGAGGGATACTTTGAAGCTGTTCAGTGGAGCATATAAGCTACATCTCCCTTGTTCCATTCATATAGAGGTGGCTTTTCTATTTGCTTTTTGGTGGTGTTGGGGTTGTTTTGGTTTTTTTTTGCCCCCCCCACACAAAGGGGAAAGTTCAGGCAAGTGCTTTGCCCCACGGAAGGGAAGTGCTCACAGGCAGATGGCAGATCAGAGTTGCTGGACTCCTTAATGTATAACTGAAAGATTAAGGTTTTAATATAGCTTTAATGTGCACTTTTAGGTCCCTTCCAGTCCTTAAATAAAATGAAAGTGTACGGTAGGAGCAATTGCCTGCAGAGCAGTTTTGTCCTTTTTGTTCTACAGTACACTTATTAAAGTAATAGTTGGTTCCCTGACTGCCTTTGTGAAAATACAGCTCCTGGCCAGAGAGCTGCTGCTCAGCTCAGCAGAGAGAGCTCATCTGGCCCGGGTGTCTCTGCATTTCTGCTCCCTGGGCCAGCTGCAGCCCTTCCAAGCTGCTGCTCTTATCTGAAGGAGCATTCAGACAGAATGGTCTCCTCTCCAGAATGCTGAGCTCCTCTTGCCTCTCTGGATTTTGTTTTGAATTCATAGATCTGTTTTCAAGTGGGAAGATTTAGGGATTTCTTTTCCATATTTAGTGAGGTTGTCTAATGACCCATGGTGATATATGACAGAAAAGGATTATCCTGCTGTAACAGGGCTCAGTTTGCTTTTAACATGTCTTTGCTTTCAGGTTTTTGGGAAGAATGACATGTGGTTTTGGGTTGTTTTCTCAATAATCCATGTTTTGGCCTCGTTGGCTCTCAGCACCCAGATCTACTACATGGGCCGCTTCAAGATGGGTAAGTGCTGTGACTGATCCATCTTCTCCTGGGTGTTGCAGGTGCCTCCTGTCCTCACCTGCGTGTCTGTCAGCACAGTCCTGTGGCCCGTGTTCTGGGCTACCCCGTCCTCTCATCCATCTGATGCTCTTCCTGGCCTCTCAAGTCCCTGTGCTACACTGCTTCCCAGAGCGATGGGTCTGTGGAGGCAGGAGAGCTGGGCTCTGAGGGAGCCTGTCCTTCAGCTATAGCTCTCCCTAGTGCACACTCCACAGTGCTGTGCTCAGAGCAGAGAGCTACAGCCTGTCACAGGGTGAGGGGGAGAGGGTCTGCTGGGGAAACTGGCTCTTGTGCTCTGCTTACAAACATATTTCTCCTTCTGCTTCTGTCTGCCTCAGATGGCCCTGACTCAGGTAACTGTCTGCAGCTCTCCTTTTTCTCTGCTGGGTTGTGCAGCGGTGTAGCAGCCAGGGATTGCATGGGTGTGTGGGGGGAGGCAGGCTCGTGTGCTACCTGGGGGTCAGCTCTCCAGAAGTGAAACCACTTTGCCAGCAGCACTGCCAGTCCTGCTCCTTGGCAGGAAAGGGGTGGTACAGCACAGGAGAGCTCTCATCTTGGCGCAGGAGCCTTTTCAAGCTCTGCATTTATAACTAAAGAAGGGCATGTGTGTGCATGTATGTCTGTCCATCCTCACTGCCACTGATGGCTCTGCAGGGAAGCTTCTGTAATGATTTTGAGAGCTGGAGTGTCTTGAGTGCACTCTGCCCCTTTAGGATCCTCTGAGGGCTGTGGGATCTGTTTCTGCTGTTTTCCTGCTCTGACAGCTTGTTCCGTGGAAGGTGCTTTTCCTCCTTCCTGCCCACACACATCTTTTCCAGAGATGGGGTTGCAAAGTCAACCTGTTTACATGAACAGACAGGGCCTGTTTGACTTCTGGGTAGTGCTAGTGTTGAGGGGATTTTTGTTTTGTTTTGTTTTTTAACCTGTTGTTCTGCCAAATGCCACCCACATCCTGCGGTAGCTGTTCTTCTGCTCAGCACAGATTGCTCTCAAAGGGCAAGAAATGCATCTGCTGACACCTTGGGTTCTCTGTCAGCTGGTGGGTGACTGTCTTTCCCCATTTTGGGGCTCACTCTGCTGGCTATTCTGGCTTTTTATCCTCTTCTTTGACAGACTGGGGCATATTTCGACGAGCAGTGATGGTGCTATACACGGACTGTATCCAGCAGTGCAGTCGACCAATGTATATGGTAGGTGATTTCTTACCTCAACAATTGCTGACCCTTCAGGCAATGTGTAGAAGAAAGAATCTGGTCTGTTGGAAAAAGTGATATTCCCTGCTTCTTTTCTTCTCCCTCCCCCATAATGGTTGGGTAAGTGTAGACCTCTGCTACAGTGGTTTACCCCCAACCTCCAGACTTCCCTGATCTCAGACTTGGTGAATAAAACATCAAAGCAAAGGTGATACAGGCATGACAGGATTTGCCTTTGCACTTGCTCTCTGGGGCATCTATTCAGAGGAGTGGGTACGAGGCTCTGTGCAGTGCAGCCTCTCCGGGGAAGGCAGCAACTGTTTTGGCTCTGTGGTTTAAGCAAAAGCAATTGCCATTTCTGCAGCACCTCGGGGCAGACAGCAGAAAAGTAAGAAATGGTGGCTGTTACCTTGTGTCCCACTGATGGATTTCTTCTTGGCACAGAGTGCTAATTAAGGATTGAAGCCAAATGGGTTTTTTATCCATGAGCATCCTTTTTCTTTCTTTATTTTTTATTTTTTCTCCCACCTCTGAATAAGCAAACTGGGTCCACTCAGGCAGGAAGTAAGCCTGGCCAGCCTGAAATAGCTACATCATGAAAGCAGCTGTAAGCATAAATGCACATGCCCCACAGATGTAACCCTCTGCCTGCTGTAGTTACAGGGCTTCCCTAGCTAATGGTGAGATAGGGGAAAAAAAGGCTCTCTGAATACGTGTGGGATGCTATCCAAACCTTCCCCTGCTGTGTCTTTCAAGCAAGTCCATGCTCTCTGCAGTAATTTTTCTATGAAACGGTGGGAGGGAAGGAATCTAACTAGAAAAACAGTAGAAGCAGTCAAAGGGTTTGCAGAACCTCCTGAGGCTGATCCCTTAAGTGCTGAGCTTGTTCTTTTTTAGATGTTCAGTCTCCTTCTTGCAACTCTTTCTTAAAATTTGAGAGGGCCAGAGCAGTTTCCATCTGATAAAGCTCCTGCAGAGCAAACTACAGAGCCAGGTGCACGTGTGTTTGCAGGAACCGACCCTCACATAATGATATCCTGAATTTCTGAGGCAATGGCCTCTTTTTGCATACCCTTCTGATTTTATATGATCATCAGTGTCTTTCCTCCAGGACAGGATGGTGCTGCTCATTGTGGGAAACCTGGTCAACTGGTCCTTGTAAGTGGTTACATCTTGGTGTCCTGTGTATTTGTGCACATGGGCAGCAGGATTTGGTACTGGAACTCAGGGGGCCTGGAGCGATGGGGAAATGCAGCAATGTCTGTGCAATAATCCTGTGCTGGGGCCCTTCTGACACGTTTTGGCAGGGAGCTTGATCTGAGGAGTGCTGACAGTAGGCAGATCCGTAGGATGCGGTGCAGCACTACAGAACTGTGTGAGACGTCCCTGAGTGTTTCAACTGGGGCTGTCTCATGGCTTGTCTCTGAGCAAGCTTGTGTAGGGCTGGCTTGGTACTGTGGTGCTGTGTTGTGCTGTACACCTGCTTCCCACACAGCTGGGAAGTCTCTGGCACAGCCAAGGTGCAGGAGACCTGACAGACACTCATTAGTCACAAGAGCCTGGGTGAGCAGGGAGGGATTCGCTCTTAGATGAGACCTAAAATCATTGCCCCAGGCTCTTGTTTTTCACTAAAGCTGCTTCTCAGGGGCATGGTTTCTGCCACATGTACAGGCCTGGGGCCAGCTCCTACCCAGTGAGATGTGTTTGGCCATGGGTTGGAAGCAATCCAGGGCCCTTCACTGTCCTTTGTGGTCTCAGTTGCTTCAGCAACGGACCATGACCGAGTTTCCTTGGCTGGGGGCAGAGGCGAACAGTGCGTTTCCTCCAAGGAATTGGGAGGCTGTGGCAGTGTAGCTGTGTCCTGTGGTCTGTGGGGCAGTGGGTGGCTGTACCCTGGCAGTTTGGGGATGTACCCTGTCCCCAGTGAAAGAGGCTGTCTGATATCCCTTCTTCCCTCTCTCTCAGTGCTATCTTTGGGCTCGTGTATCGGCCCAGAGACTTTGCCTCCTACATACTGGGAATCTTCATCTGTAACCTGCTGCTGTATCTGGCTTTCTACATCATCATGAAGGTAGAGGGAGGCAGCTGTTGCTGTCTCTGGGGTGCCTGTCTCCAAAGGGGAAGGGATGGGCCTCTTTTCTAGCTGCAGTCTGTGTTCCTGTGGTGCTGCAGAGGGATGTGGAGGGGCCTTTGTGGGGCTCAGGGTGGGACAAGGTGTTGGGGAGGGATGGTGTGTTGCCATTTTGGGGGTGGCGGGGGTGGGCAGCCCTTCCCAAGTGCAAATGGTGTGTCAACCCTGTGTATAGCTCTGTCCCCTGAAGAACTCAGGGTGTGTTGTGAGGCCGTGTCCCTGTCTGCAGCTCCGCAGCTCTGAGAAGCTCCTGCCCATCCCCATGTTCTGCATCGTGTCCACAGCAGTGGTGTGGGCAGCTGCCCTTTACTTCTTCTTCCAGACCCTCAGCAGCTGGGAGGTAAAGTTCCCCTTTCACTGTCCTTCTGTCCATCTCTGTGTCTCATCATCTTTCCTTCCTGTTGTTTGTTTTGCACAAAAAATACTTTATAGAAGAGTCTTGGGCTGCTCATGGAGAGCTGCTCGTGTTCAGCAGACTGTGAAGGGAATGTGGGAAGCTGTGCTGAGCCAAAAGTGGCTGTGTTCATGTAGCTGTGTAGAGGCTATTTATGACCCAGGTGATCTGGAGGTGACTGGTCCTTACCAGAGGACAGAGGAGGAGGTGGGGATCTGAAAGCAAAACTGGGCAAATTCTGACTAGTACTGGATGGAAGACTTATCCCTGGAGCAGATGGCCAATGGGGGGTAACCTGCTTGGGATTCTGAGGGCTCTCCATGACCTGGGAGACTGGATGCCTTCTAACAGGATGTCACATCCATCTCCGTGGAAGTGACGGGCTTGCTGCAAGGTGGTCTGGTGGAGGCTGTGCAGCTTGTGCTGTGCAAGACCTCAGATGTGGAGAGCAGAGGGTTCTCCCCAGCTGTGTGTTGTGGTCCCAGATCCATTTTCAGGTCTAAGTGTAACATTGCATTCCTGTCTGTCCTCGCCCCATGTCTGGCCAGCACCTTTCCTGGGTTCTGCTTGGAGGGTTAAGATGGGTTTATCTTCAGAGGGTCCAGTGTGATCAGCAAGAGCCTTGTGTGAGTGGGTATCAGGTGCTGACTCTCTGCCTGCTCCCTTAGGAGACTCCAGCAGAGTCCCGGGAAAAGAACCGGCCGTGCATCCTGCTGGGCTTCTTTGATGACCATGATGTCTGGCACTTCCTCTCTGCAGCTGCCTTGTTCTTCTCCTTTCTGGTGAGTCTTGCTGAGTCTCCCACTCTGCTGTATGGCCTTACCCTCTCCTCTTCCACCTTGCCCCTCTCCATCCACATGGACCTGTGCCTGCTCTAGACCTCACAGAGGTGCCCCAACTCCTCTGCTTGTCTCTAGCTCCAGACATCCTTTACAGTGGGATGTTCTTTGTCAGTGGGGTCAGGGTTTCTCCTTTGCCTTATTTCTCTCCCTGTGCCTCTTGGCTTGAAATACCCTCTGGGGCTGTGGGTCACACAGCTGTTGTGCGAAAGCTGAGGGGACCAGCTGTGACCAGTAGTGACTCATGGATTTGTGAAGACCTCCCAGAACAGCAAGACCTGAAGGTCTGAAAGGTAGACCTGCCAGGCCAGCAAGACCTGAATCTGCCTTGTGCTTTCTTCCTCAGGTCCTGCTGACCCTGGATGATGACCTGGATACAGTGCGCAGGGACAAGATCCCAGTGTTCTAAGCCCCCAGGGAACAGGGGCGCAGGGGCATCCCAAACCGCTCAGCCAAAGGCACTGGGCCACTGGTATCTGTGGGGAATGAGCCTGCTTCCATGGCCAACAACACAGTAGGAGCAGGGGAGCTGGATCCCACAGCAAGCATGAAGGGGTGCTGTGGTAACTGAGGCGGGACCAGGAGGGAAGACGACGTTTACTCCTTTCCCACCGCATCCTCTGGGGCAGGCACGACCCAGCAGCACAGGCCAGTGCACAGCCCCCTGGCTCACAGGTGCAGTGGGTGCTGGAGCCAGTGAGGGGGGAGGAAACAGGAGGGAGGCATGTTTGAGACCTTTGCTTCCCTTCCTTCCTGCTGATGTGCTCCGCTTCCTCTCTGGTGAGCAGGCTCGAGAAGTGCAATGCTGCTCCTCCTGTGTTGGGAGCTGATGCCTGTACCCTGCAGGCTGCTGCCCTCAGAGAGTCCCTTCAGCAGCACAGGGAGAGTGTTTGGTTCCTGTCCTGCAGCCACCGAGGGAGCAAAGGACTCCAAACTCTGGTGGCAGTGGGGGTACTGTTTTCTTCTTTTCTTTTTGTTGGAGAGACTCTGATAGCTGGTGGGGAACCATGGTAACAAGACTGTGGTGTTGGAGGGAGATGGTGGACTAGAGCTGTCCATGAGTGCTCTGCCAGAGCCTCCTGCCTTGCTCTTGAAGGCTCTCACTTACTCCTGTTGAACAGCCACACTTCCTCGGGCAGCTCCAGTGCTGGCTCTTGCCAGCGTGATGGTCTCTCAGGGCACTAGAAGTGCTGTCCTCAAGCAAACCTAAAAGAGATGGTGCAACAAAGCCACAACCTTGCATGCTGGGCAGCATTTTGGCAGCCCCTTGGCTCCTGTTGCCTGCCTTGCCAAAGGGACGAAGTGGAAGAGACATGTTGTCCAGCAACCTCAGACTTTCCCTTCAATGAGTCTGTTTTGGACAAACTTGGCAAAGCAGGTTCCCTTATGGACTGGGAGTGTAGAAGGGGTTTGGGGACAGTTGGGGTTGAGCTCTTTAGCTAAAGATCTGGGCCAAACTTTCTTGTCCAACTTTGCTGCATCTGAAATAAGTTTTTAAATGGCTTCTGCATTCTTTCTGATTTCTTGGTTATTTAAAAAACAAGAGTAAGGTGTGAATTATTTCAGACCTTGCATCTAAAATGGGACCTGTTTTGCTAATTTTGGATTAAAAAGTGTTCTTTAAAGGCCTGCTATCCTTATTCTTGCCATTGTCTGAGCATTTTTACTTCAGTGTATGTGCATGTACACAGTGATGTGAAGATTTCATTCCACTTCTGCTTACTTAAGCAAACAACTACGGTGATGTTTTACTCTGAGAGTCTGTATCTCCTTGAAAAGTTTTGCACCAGCTGATTTTTATTTTTTTTGTAAGTTTGAGATTGTCAAGACTGTCAATAAAATGAATGTTCCTGGTTCCCTGCTCTGCAGGTTGTTCTGAATTCTTCTCGCTCCAGCTCTCAGCAGCAGGAAGGATCGCAGCTGGGGCGGAGGGGTGCCCAGTGGTGTCACACAGCTGCTGTCATCCTTGGGACTGTCACAGGCGTTTCCTGAGCATAGGTGCAGATGACCTGCTTGTTCTCTCACAGTTGCCTTTGTGAGACTAAATAGAGTGAAGAACAGACACTCTTGTCACTGTAGTCCCTTTGGCAGGGTGGGAGAGGGCTGGAGGAGGAATGACACAAGAGGCTGATAGCTGTTACCTTCCCAAGCAGAGCTGTTGCTGCTCTGGAGGTGTTTCAGGCTGGGTGTGCCAGAAATGAAGAAGGTGGAGATGGTCCTGGTGTGCTGTGTGGTATGACAGTGCTTTGGGAGTGACTCTCAGGTTTGCCGTGCAGATGGAGTTGTGAAAATTTCATCTTGAAAAAAGGGGTAGGTTTCTCAGGGATGTTGCAAAGCGTGAGCTTCTCTTCCTTAACAGTATCAGCAGAGGCTGCAGGGAAGGGGATGACACTTGTTTGTGTCTGAGTAGCATCAGCAGAGAAGTATCAAGCTGAGGATAGTTCACATTTTCCATTCCGCCACCCTGCAGCCCTGCCATATGTTCTTGGTGTGTCTTAAATGTCTGAATCCAATATTAGCTACTTGGGCTTGCCTGCAGCTTCCCTTTTCTTCCCATAAGGAAGGACTGCCAAGAAGTCTGGGGTGCAAAAAAACCACAAACAAAATCCAAACAACCCAAATCCTTACTGCTGAGTGCAGCTGCCCCCATGAGGGACTCTGTGTGGGACTGTGGTGCTGTGTCTTGCCCAGCATGGTTAGAAATATGCTGGGTTAATGGAACCACGGGGGCTTCTGTACCCAGGAAACAGGAATGTTTGGCCTGACAGTGTTTTTGTAACATGTGCTCTGTGCTGCCCTCCTTGCAAATGCAAGGGCCACTGTAGGAGCCCCCAGTGCTGTGCCAAACTGAAGAAGGGCTTGCGTGCCTCCAAATTTGTGCAGTGTTAGACACAGATTTTCATAAAAAATATTACTTCTCCCTGTGTCTTTCATAATCTGTAATCTCAGACCTTGCTGCAAGCTCGTATTTGTTTCTAGCCAGGAAGCTGGTTTATCTTCAGATTGGAATGTGAGAAAAAACTAACATTGAACAGCAGTTGGAAGGCTCAGTGTAGGAGGTAGAACAGCATATGGGCTGGCTGAGCTAGGCAGAGATGAGCACAGTACGTGAAGGGTAAAGTAGTTGGAAGGAAGGAGAGAGAGGCTGGAGAAGGCTCGAGAACAGCACAGAACTAGCAAGAAAACCATGAAAGAAATTAAATACAAGGAAAGGCACCTCAAGCCTGAAAGATGGGAGGAAAAGTTAGAATCGTCTCTCTGCTGCTTCTGTGCTTCCAGCATGATGCATCACTTTTTTTCCTCTTAGCTTTGCCCTGCCTGCTGCTTTCTGTTTGTACTTCAGTTCTCCCACCTAGTGGCTGCAGGGCCCAGCCTCACCCGACAGCTCCAGGGATCCCTCTGGCTGCCGGGGTGTGTGGCTGGGCAGCCGGGCAGCTCTGTGCCTCCCAGCTGTCCTGGTCACACTTGGCTGTGCAGCCCTTGGACCTGGAATGCAGCTTGTCTTGAGTCCTGCTGTACTTGTCCAGGCCATTGCCCTCGGGGAAGGAAGAACAGCTTGCTGGACCCTCATTCCATGATTTGCAAGTTGTTTTCTCACCTTTCTCTGCTCACTAAGGAACAGAGGTGTAAAGAGAAAAAGCAGAGCAGCATCTTTGAATTGTGTTAGGAGGTGGGGGGGCCTTGCTGCTGCCTGCAGGCCAGTAGTGGGGTCCCTGCTTCCCCCATTACATGCTCAGCATAAACTGCTGTCACAGCTCCTGAAGGGAAACAAATGGTTCACTTTTCTGGTGAATCCCCGCCTCAGCTCATGGTAGAAGCTGGGAGGAGCTTGAAGGAAGCAGGAGCTGGTCTGGCTGGAAGTGGTGACTGCCAGAGTACCTCTCCTTACGTTATGGAAGCTGTACCAGCCCAGGAACACCTGCCCTAAGCTTTCTGCAGTTGGTTATTCAATACTCAGGCTTATTTGCCAAATCATGAGCTTTGTTTGCTTTTTTTGTAAGAAAAAGAGCAGCTAACACTCAGCTCTCTATCTTTTCTGTTTCACCTTCTGCAACACCTTTCCCAGGCCTCTTAATGTTTCCCAAGTAAAAGCCAGTGCAGTGCTGGGGATGGGTCAGATGATTTTGGGTGGTGCATGGCCAGGAAGTTGCTGCTGAGCAGCTTCTGCTTTACCTTCCCTGTAGCAATATGAGCTGTCTCTTGCCTCTACCCTCCTCTGCTCTTTCCACAGCTCCTGGGCACCTGAAGGGTGTCTCCCCTCTCCCACAGTTCTGTTGCCTTAAGCCACAAAGAGGAGGTGGATAGAACGTTATCACTAAATCATGGAATGGTTTGGGTTGGAAGGGACCTTTAAAGTCATTGAGATTCAACACCCCTGCCCTTGGCAGGGGCACCTCCCACTAGACCAGGTTGCACAAAGCCAGGTTGCATCTGCCCTGGCCTTGAATGTTTCCAGGAATGGGGCATCTGCCACCTTTCTGACCAACCTGTTCCAGTGTTTTACTGCTCTCATTGTAAAAACCTTATATTAAAACCCCTTATATTCCAGATATTCCTTGTTTTCTTGGGAAACGTAGGTAAAGTTGTTCTTCTGCCCAGTACAACACAAGGCAGAAAGAAACAGACTCTCTATAACACTAACAGCCACTCAGAAGTTAGGAAAACTACTGGGCTCAGGTGAGTTGACAGTCTTACAACTACCACTCAAACCTCTGGGCCGGCACAAGAGCCGCCAAGGCAGGGGGAGTACTCTGCATTGTGAAATGGGAAGGCACAGTTTTAGGAGAAAGGTGAACTTGTCCACAAGTACATTTTGAGCCTATTAAAGCAGCAGCACCTGTGCAGATGCTGGGGAGGGAGTGGAGGGGCAGTTATCAGTGACACCAAGAGGGGGATACTGAGTTTATCCGTGACACCTGCAGACTCTGTTTGAGACCGAGGTATGCGGCCCCTGGCTATGCTCCACCTCTGGTTTAAGATGAGAGAAGAAACACTGAGCCAGTTTCACTTGTGCTTTTGTCTGTGGTTTTCCTTATGTGCACGTGGCCACACCAAGCGCTTGTATGAGCTCCTCAGGCCCAAGGATGCCCTGGCAGCTCTCAGCGCTCAGAGGGTGGCCAAGTGGGACCTGCTTGCCCCAGGGGCATTGCTGGGGCCTCGTGGAGCCCTGCTCCATCTCCCACAAGCAGAAGCACCTGCATCTGTTGCAGCTAGCCAGCAGTGAGGGCACCAGGCCATCCTTGAAGGTATTCACCTGCCTTGTATCCTGTTTTCTCTCCCCTCTGCTCTGAGTGAACTACACATACTGGCTGTCACTGAAGTAGCAAAACAGAAGGTCCTCTGTCTTAATACTGAACTTTAATTAAAAAAACCCTAAGGCCTTTTGTAAAGGCGTCTTCTGTGTCTGTGAGAGTTTTGATCTTTACAAGCAAATTTTTCTGGAGCCCCTGAAGACAATTGCTTCATAGTATTTCTGCCAACTTCTGTTCCAGCCTCCCAAAAATGCCTTTATTTTACCTTGGAACATCTCTGTACTGCTCTCATACAAACCACATCCTTTAGCTTCAAACTGTGACAAAAGAACTGTCTTAGAACACTTCAAAAACAGTGCAGCAGGCTGTGTTGATAAGCATTATATAAAGCTGAAGTTGTATCTCAGCTCGGTGAGCACTGTCACCTGGGCAAGGACAGCACCCGCCATGCATTATTTTGATACTTCACTATCAGTATGTTTCTTCTGAATTGTGTAGTTTTATATCTCCAAAAAATGCAGTGCATAACTCTGGTCTATGCAGAGAATATACATCAGTGGAAAACAGTAACTGTAAATTCCCAAAACTTTTACCTCTCTTGAAGAGTGAATGGCATGACTTTCCACGGGGAAAGAAGCTGTATCAACAAGAACACGTATCCAAAGAGTGTTTTTCTTTTTTTTTAATAAAATACTATTATATTCATATCTATACAAATAATTATTACAACTATTAAACAAAGTATTACATTTAACAATAGAAATCTCAGAACTCTGAACAAGATCATGGTTTGGGATATTTACACCTGAATGTAACACATTTGTAAAAAGATGTCAAAATAAACAGAGCAAGATCTTATTTACAATTGGAAGATGATGTTCCTGTTCATTCATTATAGATTTCTACTGAAGAGTTACTTTTTTCCATTACAAAATAGTAAGGACTTTCCACTGGGACTGTATCCAAGTCATTTACAGCTGTATAAAACAGAAGCACAGCAGAAAACTCTGGACTGAATATAAATAATTTACACTGTGGAGGGCAACAGTATCTTTGATTAATCTCCCATGGCAAAATCCATATTTGCTTCCCTTCTCACAGTGAGCAGGCAGGAACAGGGCCCAACCCACCCTGAACTCCACTGTTTCATACTTGTGATTGCCAGAACAGCAGCACATATTGCAAACTTGGAAACCTGCTTGTAAAGATAGTTTTGGTGAGGCAGAAAGAAATGCCTTTATTTTTTTTAATTTATCTCATAAAAAGTGTTATCAGTATATAATAAATGGCTTCTGTGTAACTAAGCAGAGTTTGTTCGCAGAGAGAATATGAATTTGTATTGTCATGACCAAAAACCTCCACTACATCTTTCTCCAGTTCATAGAGCAACTTGCTCTCAGTGTAACTGGTGGGAATAAAGTGTTGGTACTCTGAGGTTTTAGATTTACTTGGCATTGCAGAGGCAGTAGAATTTGAAAACACCCTCACACGCAAACCTGTCTCTGCACTGGCACTCCTGTCCATGAGACTGCTACCCATGCTGGATCATGGCAGCGGGAGAAAGCACAAGTGGGGGATGATAACAGGCCAGGTGATGATAAAGAGTGGAGCTCCTTATAGCACTGTATCAGAAAAAAACACAAATTCAACTGATTTGCTATAAATAGACTCAATGCTATTCTGTCTTGCCAGTGGAAGTGGGATCATTAATAAAGTGATGAGCATAAAACTTATTAGGGGAATGGCAAAAGATCACAGCTCTTAGCACAGTTGACTACACTCAGTCATCCAGAAACAGCATGAATTTGTGACCGAGTCCTTGAGCCAGGGCTGCACAAGTACCTCAGAAGAACGTGAAAAGACAACAGGAGACCAGAAGTAATTAAAGGGCCCATTTTCTCCAGCAATGCCCTCTGCAGTTGCCCTGCCACACAGTCTGTTTCCTGCAACAGTACTACAGTCACCAACCACAGCAGCACCAGCTCAGCTTTAAAGTGCAGTAGGAAATCTGTGCAAAATTCAGGAGGCTCTGGACTAGCACAGTGTATTTTTTTTCAGAGAGGTACTCTTCCACCTGGCCAGCAGCGCAGTGACTGGAGCTGGGAGAAGGAGCTGGAAAACCCATTCCAGTAAGGCTCAGCCACCAGCTCAAATCACTTCAGTTCTTATTTCCCTTAGCTGTTCTTAAATGAGGTCTTTTCTCTCAATAAAAAGGTGTATAAATATTAATACAGTATTAATACTATTTTATTGCCTGCTTTCAACTTAGCCTGTCCCTGTTCTTATTCTCCTAGGCTGCTTAAGGGATTGATCATAGACTACACAGACATACATGCAATCCAGCCCAGTACTATTTGTTGAAGTCATTTAGGCCATGCTGAAAGCCACAGCCAACACAACGCCTGTCAGCTGTGGCAGTCCCACCCCAGAGGTAGTGCCCAACCTTTCCCTTCCACTGCTTATTTTGCTAAATTATGCAATACTGAGTATTTTTCCTTCCTTCAAAGCCAAAACAAACCGCATCTTAGTATAAGTAACCTTCAAAAATGTATTGTGGAAGAGAAAATGGCATTCCCAGGCTAACAAACTGCAACTTTTCCAAATACAGTCTTTTACAAATATATCTTGAAAAACAAGGGAACAGGTAGTTCTTAGGAGAAAAAGGTAAATAATGGTTGTCATAGATGCTTGTTGAAGAAAATGTATTTTCTTATCAAATTGTTATCAGAACAAGTAAAACTGAATCATTCAATCTGCAAAACTTACAGAAGCTCCTTTCTCAAACTGCTCTCCCAAACACACATTGAGGTAAAAAGAGCCTTATCAACCCGATACCTAAACACAACAGGTTCAATGGTAAGAGAAAGGAAAAATAAAGAAGCAATAGTTTCCACTTCTTGGTAAAGATGTTGCAGTTGCTCTTCTTCCCGAGAGCAGAGCCCTGGGAAAAGAACTGAGCCACTGACCTGTCAGCGGCACAAACTGACCTTCACAACTAAGTGCAAGAAGGCTGGTAGATATGGAATGGCAGGTGGGATTAATTTATGGTGACAAAGAAAAAAACCAAAACAGTTTAATAATTGAAATCTAACAGAAATTACTTAACATCCAATTCCCTCTCTTTTGATGTGAAATACCCAGTCCCTCTCCCTGTTCTTCCTGAAGGCAAAAGAGAATGAACATGTGAGAAACTGAAATGCACAAGCTGATCTCAAACCAGCGGACCAGGCCAGATTCAGCATTCAAAGCCCATCTTGGACAGGCAATTAGACCAAAAGACTGCACAAGAGCCAATCTTTCTTTAATAAAGTTACCTAATTGTCCAAATGCCTCTTAAACACTGATGGCGTGGGGCATTGACCACCTCTCTAGGAAGCCTGTTCCACTGTCTGACCCCCCTCTCGGTAAAGAAATCCTTCCTGATGTCCAGTCTGAACCTCCCTTGGTGTCCCTTCGATCATTCCCATGTGTCCTGTCAATAGATCCCAGGGAGAAGGGATCAGCACCTCCCTCTCTTCTCCTCCTCAGGGAGCTGCACAGAGTGGTAAGGTTGATCCTCAGCCTCGGTCTCTCCACAGCAGACAAGCCCAGAGCCCTCAACTGTTCCTCACAGGACACACCTGCCAGCCCTTCCACCAGCTTTGTTGTACTCCTTTGAACTCATTCCAGGACCTTCACAACCCCCTGAAATGGTGGGGCCCAGAACTGCACCCAGCCCTCCATGTGAGGCCACACCAATGCTGAGCACAGTCGGATGTTCCCCTCCCTCTGACTGGCTGGTGATGCCGTGTTTGGTGCTCCCCAGGACGTGGTTTGCCCTCTGGGCTGCCTGGGCACACACTGCTGACTCACACTGAGCTGCTGCCCACCAGCACCCCCAGGGCCCTCTCTGCAGGACGCTCTCCAGCCACTCCTCTCCCTATTTATACTTGTGCCTGGTGTTACTTTGTCCCACGTGCAGAATCTGGCACTTAAACTTATTAAATTTCACCCCATTAGTCACAGTCCAAGGCTCCAATCTATCCAAATCCCTCTGCAAAGCATCTGTCAACAGTTCCTCTGTTTGGTATCATCAGCAAACTTGCCAATGGTGCGTTCAACTCCTGTATCCAGATCAGTGATAAATACATTGGTCAGGACTGGCCCTGGAATTGAGCCCCGAGAAACACTGCTGGTGACTGGCCATCAGCCAGATGTAGCCTCATTCACTGCAGACCTTTGAGCTCTGCCCTTCAGCCCGTTCTTCACCCAGCACACCATGAACTTGCTCATCCCACAGCTGGGCAGCTTGTCCAGATTGATGTTGTGAGGGATGGTATCAAAAGCCTTACAATAATCCAGAAACATTCCATCCGCCACTTTCCATTCATGCACTAAGTGGCTGACCTTATCATAAAAGGATATCAAATTAGCTGGATAGGAGTTTCCCTTTGTGAACCCATGCTGACTGTGCCTGATGATTGCATTATTCCTTAAACTTGTTTCAATAGTACCCAGTATAATCTCCATAATGTTCCCAGGACCTGCAGTTAGACTCACAGTCTGTAGTTCCCTGGGTTCTTCCCTCACACCCTTTCTGCAGATTGGAATAAGGCTGGCTACTTTCCCGTCAGCAGGGACCTCTCCAGACCTTTGGTAGATGATCATGTGGGGTCCTGCCATGTGTCCTGATTGCTCCTTCAGTACTCTGGAAAGAAGCCTATCCAGCCAAATGGATCTGTGGACAGTCAAGTGTTGCAACAGGTATAAGTTTATAAGGTCACTCCATTTTTCACAGACATCATGAAGTTTTCCTAGCAGAGGAAACTGATATGGTACTGTGTGAATGTCTGGAATGAAGAGAAGGATTAGCATCCTTATATATAAAGTCCTACAAGCCAGGGCTTAATTTTTCACTAGCTTTTCTTGAAAGCCAAACCCACCACTGCACACACAATGCCATTTAAAGAGAGCAAGAGTGGCAGGTTTGCTTCCCTCCTCGGAGTCCACACAAACATGTAACACAGGGTAGCTGCTGCTTTGATCCCTCGTCTTTATCATCCAGAAACCACGGAACCACTCACTGTTATGAAACTCATTTCACCAGCTGAGGCAGCCCCTTTGAGAGCTACTGCGTTAAAGAAACCCATCTGATCAAGGGTCTCACCACAGAACACCCAGACCTGCAGTTGGCTTAGTCAGCTTGAGGCTGAGGACTGACTCATTCCTAACCCTCCTGCTCTCTGCACAGCCCAGTGGCTGCCACTCCACTGGTAACTACACTTTGGCAGAGACAAGACGTGAACCGAAATAAATATTCAATCTATTATTTTTAAGAAACACAGAGAACTGATGCACCACTTAGATTTAGTGTCCTAAGATAAGCTCCATCTGAATTAAAAAGTGATTCCCAATCAGAATCAGAACCATTTTACTTCACCTTTTAGGAAAACATCCGACCACGGGTTACAAGCAGAGACACTGTTAGGACAGACTACAGACAAGGCCCAATTATTTTTCATGTCAAAGCCTCCCTACTTTCCTGGATCAGTGGAAAAGGTTTTAGCAAAAAAAATGTCTGGGAAGTCAATCTATGGAAAAATGCTTCAGGTCTGTCTTTGAGAGCCCTGTTCTTGGAGATGGAGGAATATCTTCCTTTTCACCTTTCAAAGAAAAAAACCCCAAACCATAACAAAACAAAATCCCAGGGAGTCTGCTCCTCCCCATGCACTCACCAATGGCCTGTGACAGGTCCCAGGAGCAGCAAGACAATGTGCTGGTAGGCAACACACAAGCATTTCAAGCTTACCCTGCCCAGAGAAGAGGCCTTGGAGCAGGTTTTGCCACTCTGCAGCTGGTAGGGGCAGGATTGCATACAAGGGAACCTGAAGTTACTATGTTAATTGAAGAATCAAACCCAGAATAGTATTTCCAAGCACATAAAAGTAAAAGACAAATTTTTCTGCCTTGAAGAAAAAGCACAGTGCAGAGCCATTAAATAAATAAAATTTACCTAGTTCTTCCCTTTCCTTTAAAAGAAACGAGACTGAAACTTGTGAAAGTACTGGAGACTCAGCCAGTGCACACACATTCACTCCATATCTCACACAGGAACAAACACATCATCCTTCCTTGTGGTGCTCAAATCCCAATGTCTTCCTGCTATGTTTCACTCTCAGCACATCCATGTTCCTCCTTGAGCCACAATCACACAGGTTTAGAAAAAAGGTGCATTCAAGTGCAGAGTACTGATAACAACTTGGGCTCGATCCGGTCAGCAATACCAAGTGAACACTGCCCCCGAGGACCCCCACTCATTTTGTGGGATGCCATAGGCTCAGTCCTCCTCCCACGTGCTGCCTGGTACAACAAAAGGCTGTCGGGCTGTCACTCACAGAAACCAGAAAGCTGGTGTTTGAGCATGGGCCAAAGAAAAGGAGAGGTGGAAAAAAAGAAAAGGACATTAAGAAGGTGCTGACCAAGGTACAAAACCCATCCTGAGGTAACTTGCAGCAATGAACAATGAAATGGCAACAAACACAGCTGCTGTCTCTGCTGACTGCACCAGAAGGAGTTGTAAGCTACAACATTAAAACATTGACTGAGTTCAGCAGTAACTGAAGCCACTGCTAAAACAGATCCAAGCAAAATTCTTCTTAGAAATGGAAAGTCATGGGTTAAAGAGATCTGAATTTTCTAAAACAGTATTTTTGTAGTAATTTAAACCAGGTAAAGTCAGCTTTAAGTCAAGTGCATACGGCAAGCTTAAAACAGACAAAAGCTGCACAACAAACGCCTTTTTCAATTAACATTGGGTTAACACAAACTTGACTTGTGTTGAGGCTCCTGAATATATTTTACAAAAGAGAAACCCAAGCCATTTCAAGTGCCTCTGCAGTTTCAGGTAAACGTAACCGAAACAAACCGACACCTGTAGCACTTGTTTCCTCTCTCCCGTACAGATGCTGTCACTCCTTTCTTTACATCCATGTATTACTGAGGGCGGCCCTTACCTTGGAACAATTGGACATCAAACTTGATTGTTGGAAAATCAACAACCAATATTTGCACAGCTCTCGATGCTGCATTCTTACTGTTTACAGTAAGTAAGCATTGCTTTAGGCACTGGTGCTTTAGAGTTAGTAAGGTGGGTGGAAACACAACAGGTATATAAATACAGAAAGTACCCATATACATACATTTAGGCAAATAAACAGTGATGCTATGGATGGTCTCCACTCTCTTCTTCTTAAATATATAAACAACGCATCAGACTAGAAGTCAGTCTATCAGTTTTCATACAGCTGAGCTGCAGTCATGACCTAAAATATGGCTTATGTTGTGCGCAGGTCGGTTTGAGGACTGCTTGGAAGAATCTGAAGCAGATGTGTTTGCAATGGAAAGCAAAGGCGACATTGCTGAACCATCTGGAGGAAGAGCTGTGGCTATTTCTGGAAACAAAGATGTTAAGTTAAAATTGGATAAGTGCGATGTGTTGGTCATGTGCATTGGCGGCATATCCGGAAGCAAAGGAAAACTTGGCTGAGCAAAACCAACGGGCCTGGGAGGAGACAAAATGGATCCAAATCGATTGTTTAAACTTCCACTACTCGGCTTCTCTGTGCTTGGGTTAGGAAACATTTGATTGGGAAAGTAAGGGATAGAAATGTCATTGGAGAGGGTAGGGTGAGCAGGAGAGTAAGGTGGATAGAAGGATGGCAGCGTATTCTGAGGATCAACTGGGATTAGAGCTGGTGTTCGAGTGGCACTAGGCTGAGTGACTGGTGGGATGAAAGAGGCGTTGGCATTTATTGGTGGATTCATGCCACCCTCTGGAATAAAAGGGAATCCAAAATTCTGAGAGAGAGTATGTTGGTCAGGGGCTGTGTTATCGTTAGACACTTGAGGGCCATCAGACATAAATCGGACAATGCTTCCTCTTTTTTCTATTGTGGACTGCTGGCGCCCAAGGATCATACTGCCGCTGGTGGACAGGGGAAGATGGGGAAGACTAGGGTCAAAGACATTCCCATGTCTTTGATTTCCAGATCGATTCCTTTCAGGTTGACGTATTTTAGAACCTCCATTGTCTTGCAGAGGATGTCTTGACCGCTGAGTAACTGAAGAATTTGGCTGACGAACAGAAGGCTGCCCTTGCTCACCATTTCCATGAGAAACTGCAGGGTGAGGGTGAGTTGGCCTCACGACTCCATGCATGTTGCTAGAAACAGGTGTATTCATGTGGCTCTTAGTTCCATGACTGTCCGTCATCCTCATGGGATTAGACTTCTGCACAGAGATGTTTGGGCTTGTATTGCGACCCTGAATATCTCCCGAGGAAGTAGAACTCGAAAAAGGAATAGTCAAAGAACTGTTCCTTGTGTTAATTGCCCCAATAGACATGTCACAGCTTTCCCTACTCTGGCCATCACCGTCTCTTCGGATGTGGACGCTCTCTCGCGCTGGGGGACAGTTGTACTCTATTGTGGAGGAGGCGCCACACTGTGTGTTCCTTTGATGTTCTGGGATTGATCTTTGGCTTCCACTAACTTGATCTCCAAGGTGAGGGGCGAGCAAACTCTGCATGAAACTTTGGTGGCATGTGTTTTCATTTTCCCTTGATGGCAGCGTATTCCCCGTTGGAATACCCTGTACTGGCTGATAGGGCAGTCTCTTCTGTCTCTCTATGGAGGGCCCAGTATTTTGACCGATTCGGAACGCTTGCGACTGCATGCCCCTGAGGGATGACACAGAATTGCCAATTTCACTGTTTCTTGAAGCCTGAACATCAAAATTGCCCGTCGGTTGTTGATTGGGTCCAGTGGGCTTAAATGTTTGGCAATCAGAAAGATGCTGCACATCTGAGCCAACTGTGTGGTCGACAGATAAGCGGCCCTGCATATTATGAATTGCCAACCCTTTATTTCTAGAAACATCAAGATAACTTCTCATTTCAAGCTGGTCAGAAACCCTAGGGCCTTGAAGAGATATTCCTATTCTCTGCTCTGAATTAGAGGGCGTTTTCCCAATGAGTGCCTCAGCAGAGTAGCTGGAAACTCTGTTTCTTTCCTGCCTGTGAGGGGTGCACGTCATATCTGATGGTCTGGTTACGATGCTTGCCTGGGACACCATTTGCTGCTCTAAGCCCCTTGAAGTCATAAGTCTTTGCATCTGATTGTGCCCTGAAACGTGTTCAGAAGCGGAACCTTGCTGTCTGCTGCTAACATCTTGTTGCTGTTGATGCATAATATCCTGATTTATATGGCTCTGAGGGTGGTTATGGTGGTTTCTGCTTGTTGCAGGATTTTCACAGTTCTTTTCAGGCTGGGAAGCTCCGAAGTGCTGCTGCATCTGCTGCTGCATCTGTTGGTGGTGAGGATGAGGCTGACCACCCTTTTGCCGTGTTTGATCACTTCCATGGTGTTTCTGCTGTAGGGAAAGCTGTGTGGCTTGCGTTCCCTGGATGAGATTCCTTTTCTTTTGCATCTGCACCTCCTGCTGTATTGTTCGCTGTTGGTGGACACTGTGGGGTTGAGAGTGGACTGAGTTTTCCCCATGAGTGACGTGGTGCTGCAGCTGATACAAGTGGTGCCTCTCTCTTAACTGACCAGCCTGCTGTTGCTTTAAGTATGGGTGATTACTGTGAAGGTGAGAGATGCCTTGAGAAGGAACATGTTGAATTGGCTGCAAGTGTTGCCCTGCCTGGCCTGGCTGCTCTGAAATTGATGGCTGAGAACCACACTGAACCTCAGTTTGCCTCAAAGCTGATGTTACAAAATTGCTGTTGGATGGGAATAACCTATTGAGGCCATCAGCGTGCCCTTGATTGCTCACTGACACCACTGAATTGGAAGAATTAGGAGGAATCTGACTGACCAGCATCTGTGTTTGATCAGCAATACTCTCTGGTGTCCTGTTCATCAATGCCATTCCCTCAAGCCTTATGGGTGCTGTCTGGCACTGCTTTTGCCTCTTTGCTGTAGAAAGTAGAAGGTCATCTTGAACGGCCCGCTTGGCTGAGTCTTTGCGACCTTCGTGACTTTGATGCTTTAAGTGTGACTCCTGCAGCTGGGGAGCCTGCATGGTGCTTGCCCTAATGACATTCAGTTGTTCCTGAGCATATTCACTCATCATAGCAGGTCCCGGAGACTGGTTGATATACGTGCTGGATGGAAGGGAGAGGCTCACAGTTGCAGGGACACTTGCAGGCTCTGAAGGCTGCGATAAACTTGAGCAACTCACCAGGGGATGGACGATACGACTCTGGTGTATTAGATTATTCACACTTAGACTGGTTATGCTTGGTGTCTGGGAGGTGGAAATCTGCAAAGAAGGGTTCGATGTTTCCACGCCTCCTACGGAGCAGCTTGGCTTTTCAACCTGCCTATCAACATTTGCCGGTGCTGTATCGTGAGCACCAAATTTGTTTGGTGCCACTTCCAACGGCCCTGCATTGTTTTCTTTCACTGATTGAGGTTTAAAAGGCTGTTGCTCTCTCTCCAGCGGTGCAACCTCAGCTGACTTAGAGACAGCATCCCTCGTGTTAACCTGTATTCCTCCTCCACCTTTCTCAAGGTTTTCCTGGTCAAAAATAGCTCTCGCTGCAAGAGCTACAATGTCAGTCTGTTCTGAAAACGTGCAGCTGTTACAGGTACTGGTTGAAGTGCTGCTTGTGACATCTTCTCTGGTGGTGTCTGGCAACATAGATGCAACTGAAAAGCCTCGACTGCTGCCAGAGCTGGTTGACATCGGGGAGTCTGCCTGCCTGCTAGTGATAAGGGAAGCACTGACTACTTCCTGATCAGAGATGCACGAGTGATGCTGGGAAAGAGTGTCACCCTCCGAGTTCATTAGCAATAGTTCCTGCTTCTCGGGCAAATCAACATTTGATTCTGCTGATTTGGAGTTTTCCATAGGAAAATTAGAATGCTCCCCCTGAACGGTAAATGAAGAGGTTTTTTCCACAGCTGTTCTTTCCTTTGTGAGATCAGACAGCATTTTGGTTAGACCCTGTCCTTCTAACAAGTCTGTATCTTGCATTACCACTGAGGAATCCTGCTCAATATTGCAGGATTCTGAAATCATTCCTGCCTTGGAATTATGACTTGCTGTGCTGCTCTGTGTTGCTGATGTCCCAGCAACCTGAGAATGTGTCACCTGTGCTTCACTACGAGAGGACGTTAAGGTGCTGGGGGGTTCACAGGGTTTGGGAGACTCTGACAAGTCAGAGACAGTTGGTGGGTGGTTCTGAGGTCCAAGGGCCTGCTGGCGAGGAGCAGCATCTTTGGGAGCCGTTGGGACAAGAGGCAGCTGCTCTGGCACCACAGACTCCAGTGGTGAAGAAGCAGGTGCCTCTGCCGAGCTCGGCTCGGGAACAGAGGGCGTTTTCACTGCCTGTTCAGAGCTCGCAGTCTCTTTGGAATGAGAGTCAGAAGTGCTGACACCACTCGATGCTGCCACACCGCTTGCCTGTGACGTAGTTACAACTTGAGATACTGCTGGAGTGTTTTCAAGCGGCCCTTCACCACCTGAATGCTTTGCCACCATTTCCACAGGAGCACAGTCCACCTTCCCAGCATCTTTGCAAGGAACTGCTGGGCAAGACACTTTATTGTTGACTGCTTGGTGTTTCTTAATACTCGGCTTTTTGTTTGTCCTTTTTGATTTTGCACTGGATGGCAAGCTGGCAGATGGTTTTTTGGGGGAAGTATTTATTGAATTAGATGCACTGGTTAGTACCGAAACCTCTGCAGGCACTGAAGATGCCACAGAAGTTGGTATTGACACACAGTTAACTGTGGCAATCTGGTTATTGATGGTTGCGGGATTGGTGGGGTGGCTGAGAGACAAGTGTAAGCAGCTCTGCCCAGCCATCTGCGATATGCTTTGATTGAGGTTGGCTAAAGCACCAAATGTATTGAGGGCAACGTTGGTGTTTGGATCTTCGCTGGTGGTGGGTTGAATTATTTGCATAGGGGCTTGATTTGAAGCTCCAGAGGAGGACATCACAGGCTGCAATGCAAAAAGCTGCCCATTTAATGAGATAGTCTGAGGATGCTGTTGATTGGACATTGTAACTGAAAATGTTTGCGTAGAGCTAGAAGATGGCAAAGAAGATGGTCTTGGTAATATATGGACAAGGTGCTTCCCTCCGAAAGTCTGTGGAAGAGAGGCATTTTGCATGGAGCTGCTGGAGTTCACAGCTGCAGTCGGCCCGTTCACAGGAACTCTTACAGAAGCAGAAGGCTGAGCAGAGAGGAGGGGAAGAGGATTTTGATTAGCAGCCTGTATAATTACAATTTGCTGACTAACATTTTGGCTGGGAACTTCTGCTCTCACAATCGGAGGGCACGGAGCGGGGTTTGGAGGCTGGAGAATGATGACGTTCTGGTTAGCCGGTGCTCCTGTAACAGCTGACGCGACTGGCTGAGCCATCTGAATCACCTGCATAGCTGAATTTAATGGAAGGATATTTCCTGCAGCCTGAGTTTTAACCTGTGGCTGGCTGATTAAAGGCTGCATAGGTAAGGGTGGGCACGAGGGCAAGGTAACTACAATCTGTTCAGCTGCCTGGCCATCCCCAGGCAGAGAAGCATTCAAACTGATACTGGTAGTCAAAGGCCTGCTGTGAGCAGAAGACACAGTACCAGCACCATTAACTGGCTCGTTTAATAGTGCAGTCATTATACCAGATGGCGTTTGGCTTAGTGGCTGGACAGTATTTCCTGCCAGCTGCAAAGTGGTCCACGTGGTCTGTGTGTTTCCAGTTGAAGGCATCCGTGTAAGGCTACTCATGTTTTTTAAGTCTGAAGTGCCAACACCTGAAGAGCCTGAAAAAGACCAGCAGTTCTCCAAGGGACTGGCAGCCAGAGTGCTTATTGCTGTCACAGCCTTAACTCCTTCTGCTGCAGAAGTCGCAGGCACTCCAGCACTGCTCACTACATCTGTGCTTTTGAGGACATTTACAGAAGAAAAGCTATCTGCAGTAGACAGTCTCACAGGTGGCACACAAGCTGTGTCTGAGGCTGAAATGACACAGCTTTCCTGGAGGTCAGTCCTGGAACTGTTTGTATTTGAGCAAGTTGCATTCACCTGTTGAACTTGGGAGGCTTCCACAGAGGCACTGGAAGGAAGGCTGATTCCCTGCAGGAGTGTTTTCTTTGTTGGTTTAGTGCCCTCCTCATCATTTTTACTTTTGGGGAGATTTTGATCATTCTGTGGTGTGTTACTTGAAGAACACTGTAGTTCCTGTTCTGTCCCGGACTGAGATGCACTCTGTGAGCTGGCAGCAGCAGTGGTGAGCACACCTCGCTCGTTCTCCGGGGTGGAAAGCTCAAGAACGTGCCCTGCTGGAGCTGTCTGAGCAGATGCCAGTGGAGAAACGGTAGGCTGAGACCATGGCTTATTTTCTGTGGGATAAATACCAGCAATCGTCACAGGAGTCACTATGTTGCAAGTCCTCTGAACTGGCACAACATTGGCTGTTTGCTTTTGTAAGTTATGACCAACATTAAATGTTATTCCCTGGACAGGTGCTCCTTGGTTATTTCCGTTGGGTTGACTCCCATTAGAATAGACAATTATGTTCTTTTGAACCTGATCACTGGGAATAACAACTGAGACCTTCGCATTTTTGAGATTTCCTTTCCAGTGGATTGTAGGGTCATCATACAGGCAAATATCATTTGCTTTCAGTAGTTCGATGTATCTCCCATTTTCCTTTTGCAGTTCATCCAGCTGTTTACGGAGTTTTTTTATCTCTTCAGCTACAAAACAGTGAGAGCACTCCATTACATCAGCAGCAGAACAAACAGCGAAATAATGTTATACCACATGACTTGAAGAGTAAATACTGTGTAGTAATGAAATAAAGTGTTGAAATACATTAAATAAATTTTTAACAATGTATGCTCTCTTCAGACAGTTTACATAGCTTAAGTGAAGACTCTTATCCCGATAACCCTCTCTACTGAGTGGGAAAGTGAATGAACTTCACAGACTATTCCATAACCAAGAGCAGGATATGTCACATTACTTAGTTAGAAAAAACTTCAGGACTAACTCAGATGAAACTGAACACTAAATAAAATTGTTTAACTGCTGAAGGAAAAACAAGCACATTAATCTTTTTCTTTTCCCTGCTCTTTTGCAAAGACAATTTAATCAGTAATCTCATGGCTTTCCAGGAGAATTAATTCCATTACATCTGAAAATTATAAGCAAAATTTAATACAAAGCACTTATGTAAATCCTGAAAAACTAGCAACCCACTTGGGAGATGGCTCAATTAACTAGGAAAACCACCTAGGTTTTTCAAATCTAATTATATCAAAAAGAGAAAAATAAACTATTTAGAATTCTATTCTGTGGGTAGAAAATAAAAATCACAAACCACAACGTTAGCTCTGAGATTATTTCTGTCATACCTTCATCACTGTAGTTTTACGTATCTGTTCAAGAAGACTTTATACAATGCATTGTATTTTTATAAAATGGGCCACTACAACTTTTACAGCTTTTGAAAGAAAAGAAAAAAGCTCTATGAACGAAGGAAACTCCATGTTTTGGATGAAAACAATCTAACTGAAGTTTGTCAGCAATCACTCTGGTCACTACAGTAGCATAAACTGGGACAGGAGTTACTAGATGTCACATCACCCATAAACTTTGTAACTACTTCACGATGGGATTGCTTCATTATCTCACAGCTGTGTGCAAGAACAATCACTTGGGCATTCTGTTGGCTTTTTGTTTCAAGATACTCTAAGCAGCTGTTATTTTTCCTGTATGTGCATAATGTCTTGGGATTCCCGTTTGTTGATCCAGGCTTTGTTAGTCAGTACAAATGGACACACAGTGGAAGTGAGTGACAGAAGTTCTAGAGCCTCCAGCACCATCTGTACTTACCCTGTTCATTGTTCCCTCCATTTAACAGAAGTTCATCATTCTGTCTTTTCATTTCTGTTATGTACTTAAAGGCCTGATCCAGGATCATGTTCTTGCTCTTTAAAAGAAAACATACGTATAAAATTAGGAGAAAGGTCTAGAATTGCTAGATCCAATAATGATGAGACTGCATTTGCCCCCAGAGGTCTTTACTCTAAAAATGTGCTACCTTGAATGACTCTTTATGACTGGGTAGCGTTTGTTTTGTTTGGGGGCTTTTTTTTGCTTGTTTTTGTTTTGGTTTGGAGTTTTTCTGTCTTGGTTATTTTTTGTTGTTTG
>VXAY01002641.1:748335-768305 GCA_013399855.1 Oxyruncus cristatus
TTTTTTTTTTTTTTTTTTAAGATGAACTACAGGTTTCATGAGTGACACTGACCCTAAAATGCTGGGAGTTTATACAGAATAACATTTTCAATGCTGGAGCTGGCATTTTCTGAGGCCAAAGGCAGATACTACAGCCACAGAACCTGAACAGCCAGCAATCATTTCTTGCTAATCAGCCTAAAATTCGTGTTCACTAAGAAATGCATATATCACATGAAATTTCCAGGATAATGTCTTGTAAATATTTTATTAGGACAGAAACAAACATGGAACTATCCAGGGAGATATATGCATAATTTCCAAAGTAATACCCTGGAAAATACGGGAAGAGAAAATAAGCCCTCCACCATCATCTTTTTATGAAACTATGCTTATTCTGCCTGCAAGGCCTTTGTTCACTCCTTAATTTCTTCTAGTGTTCAGTAGGAACAGTCTCTGATGGAGATAGCTTTGTCTGTGAAAAAGATGCTTCTGTGCATCAACTTCAGACCATTTTTCTTGCTTCATCTTTCACAAGGACAGTGTCTTAAATTACTGCTATTATTTCAATTTCTGAATTGCTTTCATCCCATTATATCAAAGATGACAAAAATAAGCATGCATGGAATTCTATTGACATCTTATGACATTAAAGTGATCACCTGCAAAGGGCTGAGCAGGGATTGGATAATGACCCGAAAAGAGATCTTGCTTAATCCATAGCTTTCACCACTCAGTTATCACACAGACTACATTCAACAGCATCAGTAGAAACTGGCTTTACAAGCAGGAGTTGCACAATGTAGCCAGCAACCCACTGACCTGATCTAACCCACTTCTGCCCATCCTTCTACAGAGGAAATACTGCATTTTTGAGTTGAGGAGAAAGTCAGTCACACATCCATCTCATACCATTTCATTCCTTCAGCAGTCATATGCAACACTGTCAGATTAAACACTGAAAATCTCTGTAAGTACATTAACATAACCCTGCACTTCCAAAAAGGAATTCTATCACAAATAGTTTTTTTAACATAGCTAGTGAGGTTTTTGAGAATATAAATTCAGACAGTTTTACCTTCTTCATAAGACAAATGGCAAAATATGTATTTATACTTCTACAGACAAAGAAACACTTGAGCATTTCACATGAAAACCTGTATGTGCCTCTGGGTGGACACTCACCTGCTTAAGTGCTGGAGAGCAGGGAATGAGTTCTCCAATTCTGTTTATCCCAGCATTAATCTTCTTCTTTCGATGTCTTTCCACTAACCAAAAATAATATGTACTGTGTCATCTGGTTGGGCAAGTCAGCACAACAGCAGCACAACTAATGCAACGTAAGGGCTCATAAATGCATTTTTTCATTGCACATTGGAACTTGTAGTAATTTGAAAGAAGAAAAAAATTCCTCTAAAGTAAGCCTCAATTAATTAATACTCAGTGGAATTCAGAGCCATGACATAAGCAGCAATATCTTTAAAAGGTGGGGACATTCTGGACCCCTTCATGGAAAAGAAGAGTTATTGCAACTTAAAATTCAGGTTTTGGTACTGCTTTCTAGCTGAATTTCCTGGCACTTTTTTCACAAGTCGGATTGATTAAATTTAGGCATGCAGAAAGCATATGAACCAAGATTATGGAAAGAATCCATTTTAGATTTGGGAAGAAAACCCATGTCTCTTAAAAACTAAAGTCAAGTTTAGCATGAAAAGAGAAATAACTTGGATTTTATTAGTTTTCAGTCTAATTTAAATTCATATTGATGGTGCAGCCAAACATTAATCATAGCTGAAGCTCTAGGTATATGGACTATAAGTTATTCTACCTAGTTTGGAGAAGGCCAGAAAATGCTTCATCTATAGTCCTCTAGTGACATCATTTACCTCTTCACCAGGCCTGAACAGTGGCACAAAGGGTCTACACCATAAGTCTAGGAGTGTAGATACCTTTGGGCATGTTTTTCTCAGATAGCATTAATATTGTTTTCCGTCCACCTCTTCAGTCAGCCTCTTCCAAATATAGTTCACTGTCAAGTAGCTGTTTTTTTGGGACTGAAATGTTTTCATGTTCTACATGAACTAAAACTATTAGACATCTCTTCCCAAAAAACAACAGAAAAAAGGTTCTGTTATGGCTTTGTCAAGATCCAAGCCAGTGTTCGTTGTGCTGAACAAACCTTGTGGTTTGTGCAGTTGGGCTGCTTTTGATGGCACACAGAAACCTGTCACTGTCACACAGTGACCTGCAGGTGAGTGTATTTCATTTTGAACCTTTACAAAGGACATATTAATTTAATTTAAACAGTTTTATTTCAGTAGTCTGTCACTTCAGTTTACATTTTTCAAACAAATGATTTTTTTTTTGTATTTCAGGACAGACTGATGGTGTTGACAGACACAGGCCTAAATACTCTAAAACCAGCAAGATAAAGCCTCTCATGCAAGAAATTTACTGTATAAATTACAGCAGCTGTATAAACATTTGACCATATGATACTTGGGACTTTTTTATTCTATGTCTTACTAATACATACCAACATCACAGTGGTTGTGAAGTGCTCTTCTGTTTTGATATTTGCCCCACCCTACTTAGCTTGTCCAGATATTAATGACTAAGCAAGCTATAGGGCTGGAGGGAGCTGGTCCCCACATCTTGCAGAGTTCAGCCCAGTAAATAAAGATTTTGGAAAGCTATCGGCAAGTAAATCAGGAACTGAGAATTAGAATGAGGCCAGCAAACTTACAAGTAAACTTGATAAGACTATTTCCTGATACTTCTTAATTCTTAAGAAATTGGCCACACCCTGAGCACAGCCCAAAAAGCACTATATTCCACAGCCTTCACATGGAAACTATTCAGTGTTTTTTTCCAGCTCAATTTGTAAAGAACACACAATAACGCTGTTTAGTGAAAGAACTGTGATCGGTTTCTTAGGATAAACCAGGTCCAAACCTGTCAGACTCCTCTCCAGTCCATCTTTCTGCTCATACTTGTAGAAGATGCCATTCTAGCTAAACACTGACTAGTTGCTGCCTGAGGGATGTGACTCCTGCAACAGACAGCCAGCATTTGCACCAATTTTCTGGGATGTCAGCACCCAGGTGGATGCCTTAGCAACAGGCTACAGGAATACTTCTAATCCAGGGAACCTGCAAAACTCTCAGGTCGGAAAACAGTCAATTAGAAACAACCAAGAAACCCTTCTGCACAGATATTCTACCCAAGGACACTGAAAGGTGTTTGACAGGGTGAGTTTTTTTAAGTGTAGCTCCTCCTACGGAGGAACCTTCTCCAGGCAAAGTATGTTTTGCTAGTTCAAAGTATCCGTGCTTATTCCCAGACCAAATAACAAAGTATAACATTTCTACCTGCATTATGGGTCTCCCGGTTTTTCTTTCTGTGAAATATAAAGGGAAAACAGTGATGTGAAACAGATGGGAAAAAAAAGGCAAACAAATATTTATTATTTCCACTACAGCCAAAAGTACTAAATATTGTAGTCTGCTCTGTGAACAAGAACATAGCAGAAGTCACAATCAGATGTTCTTAGACATTGATATAAAATAATTTCTAACAAAAATTCGTTCATGTTCAGACTTAAATCAATTTCAGTACAACAAGGCACAGTGTAATATTCCATTTGATTATTGGTACATATTTATAGGCAAAGCTGGGTTTTTATGTTTCTGCTCAGCAATAACTGCTATACTATGCAGTGCTCAACAAGGTCAAATATTAAAAAAAATTCCTTCTGTTTCTGAGGAACAAGGTAGTTAAGTATTTGTTTGAAATGCTGCTTTTACATTCACTGGATCAATGTTTTTACAGAAAACAGAAAGAAAATGTTACCATGCAAAGTTCATTTTTCCAGCCCTATTATCTTCAAACATCATATCTTCTGGTATCAAAAATGCCTCCTTTGTGAGAGAAACTAAAAATACTGTTCCTGGGTAGTTGTTCTTCTTTACTGTCTCAAAATTCTGTCTAGGTATAATTTGGTTGTCTTTGGTTTCAGATGTTCACCAGAAAGTCACAATCACTGTGTAATGCTTCAAATTGCTTTGCTGGAAGTCAATAAATCTCAAATGTATAAATCAGAAGTGCTGTATACACGCAAATAAGGCAAATACTTTCAGGAAGTGTAGTAAAGCAAAGCACCTATTTTCTGGAAAAAGAAGCATTCCAGAAAAAAAAAAATCTTCTGGAAGATTTCTGTCCAGCAGCACACTCTCAGTCTAGATGTGTGCCAAAAGCAGAGATGCCTCTTCTGCTCTCCTTTTCAACTGTCACAGCATAGTCCAGATATAACAAGGAATCTGAAGTGAGAATGCAAGATACATGTGGATGAAGTGTGATTACTATGAAGCACGTATCCTTTTTATTTCAAGTAACTCACCAAAAGTAGTGTGCATCCAGAGTAATTTAGACAATGATTACAGGACAGTAGTGTTACTGCAGATAGTCAGACCTGGAGACATCCACTAAGATGATCATATATACTAAATATGCACAAGAATATAAGGACTGAAGAGACCCAGCTGCCCTTTGATTCACATTACCAACACAGAATACAAAATGCTCTATTAGTGGGGTAAGAAAGAGTCATGAAAAACTTTCTGTACGATGAATNTAAAATGCTTTATTAGCGGGGTAAGAAAGAGTCATGAAATCCATAAAGACTGAAAAACTTTCTGTACGATGAATCAGTGTTCTCTCTGAGCTTTTCGTAACCATAACTCATACCCCACATGGTCACCTAGCATAAGATGAATGCTGCATTTAACTGTGGACTGAAGCACTTCCCTACCGATCAGGTATTAATGACATCAACATGCTACTAAAAGGAATAAAAACCAGGAAAAGTTGTAATGAGAGCCAAGTTACTTTGTTACCAATTTTGGTCACAGAGTTGCTGTACAACCTCAAGATGTATTTTGAGTTCCAGCAGAGGTTTGAGTGTAAGATCCAGATTCCACGGGCAGCTGAGGAAGAGGTCTACATTACTCTGTCAAAGTGAGTATAGTTACTCCCCAGTACCTACCAGGAGCCTCCGCAATAACACAGGCTGCACTCCAACTGGGACAGTAACACATCAGAGTAGTCAGTGTAATAATTAGAGAATCTCTTTTACCCAGGTGACCCACGTAGACATGACTTCTGCAAATACTTTGGCATAGACAAGGCAAGAGAGAAAGGGAGTTTTGCAGCCACAGTTACCAAACTTTTTGATCAACCCTGGTCAAGCCTCAAAACTTCTTGTCAATGCCCTTATTGCCAAACTTTCAGCAGGAAACTTCATAACTGCAACACGACCTCAGACTACCAAATTACAAAACAGTCATTTTCCCCCAGAAACTCACCGATGTTGCTTCTTAGTAGGTGTCTCATTCTCTGTCATCTCTGGCATGGTTCCGGAGAAGAGAGCCTGAGGAAAACCATGGAAGGAATTAACAACTCCTGCACTCTTCTGAATTTTTAGCACATGACATTTGTTACAGCATTTTGCCTTTCACCACAAGGACAGGGCTGTCCTACAATGTACACAAAAGTCCATCACCCTGACTTAGAGCAGCTGATTTCATGAGCATTACAAATGAAGCACGTTATCTATCGGGGTGCTTTGTGACACCTGTTTATGATGAACTGGTTTCCATTTCCTCAATTACTTTAAATATAAAATGAATTGTAATCCAAACCACTTTAAGGAAACAAGAACAAAAATTAGAGTATATGATTGTTTTTTGAATGGGAGGAAGAACAGCTGAACCGAAAATGCTTTCTAACTGAAAATGCTTTCAATTCCCAGTTCTAAATAAAGCATAAATGCTAAGCAAAATACAAGCTACAATGAGGACATTTTATTAATTACAAATTTAGAGCGCTATTAATGTAGCAAATCTGAAAACTTACTTGATATTGAATTATTGTACAACTTAAATGGCCAAATTGACACCCTATGTTCTCAGATATATAAAATTCCGTTAAAAATAAAGTTATGAAATAAAGTTATATATAACAGCCTAAAAAGATGCACCTTACTTGTCCTCAGCTTGAACACATTAGTAGCCTATATTTAGACAAACAAAACCATTATAAAAATAAACAAAAGATGAGATTGAGTCAATGATGAATTAATACATATCTACCAGAGAAATGAATTTTAGAGAGGAAGTAACATGAAGTGTACTGTAGCTGACAAGAGGAAAAAAAAAACCTGTTTTTTCGATATGGCTGAGCTCCATATTTAGTTTTACCCTTCCACTCATTCTTTCACCAACCAACCTGTTCTTGCAATTCTTCCCATGGGCCCTCAGCCTTCTTGTGGCTTCACCTCTCCCTGGCTCCTCCTGGAAAGCTCATCGACTTGTTTTAACAGGCTTCATATCTTTAGGGTGTATTTTTGTTTGTTTGTACTGTAAGGAAGTGGGGGTGGTTTTTAATATAACTTTCAACACCAAGCAGTTCCTAATGTAAACTGACCTTACCATTACTGACATCAAAAACAAACCCCAGAAATAACCTCCTTACAAACCAGAAAGCCCCAAAGCCCCAAAGCATATACACTTCACAAAGTGCTCTGAGCACACACTGTGTTGTATGTTTGTGTCAATAATCTGTATTGTACTAAAACTGCATTCAGATACTGCTTTCCAGTCTTCACACTCTAAAAGTCAATTAAATGTAGTGCTCTCATGCAGTGAAGATTAACAGGAGGAGAAACATTTGGGCTGATGCTGTTTACCACTCTAATACTTCTTTAAGTACTTTCTCTATTCCTGTGAAGACACAGGAGATGTTGGCAAACCATAAAGTAAAGCATATAGGCAATATCCTGCAAATTGATCCAGATTGGGGAACTCAAAGTGCCTGAACTTTTCAGGAACCTAATTCAATTCCACCTACACAAAAGTGTTCACCATCACAAAACTGGACACAATCACCTCAGAGATGAGTTACAGCATTACACTGCCCCACTGGATTTTCCATACAGCCTACATACACCTACATTCACCTCAGCCCTCCCCAGCCCATCAATGGGAGCACACCACTCTCTATTTACACACCTCCACAGACTTTGCTTTCTCTGTGCTCACCCACCATCCTCTGCATACATTATGAAAACACCTGACAGAGTTAACAGTCTTTTACTGTGGGAGGAAGTAGTGGTGCAATTTCAGCACTTTCATGTGCTCTCTTATTAGCTCAATTGCTAACAAATTTGTTTTCATTTGTATGTAGTAGGATTAATCCAGTTGGTATCTCAGGTCCTCCAAGTTAGTAAAAATTCACAACTCTGAAAGCCAGGGAAGCCAGTTTCCCATGCAATGTACCTATAAGTTACTCCTCCTGTGTATAGCTGGTGATGGTCAGTAGTACTTACTCACTTGTTCTAGCTGCATTCGTTGTATCAGCTGATGAGGAAGGGGTTAGCTGGGAGAGTTTAGCTGATGTGAGATTCTGATTATAAAAACAAAAATAAAAAAAAATCTGGTTAGAGCCCAGGCATCTTTGACACTGTTGGCAACCAGAGATGTTCACATGAACACTAAAAGACTGAGGTCAGCACACCTCGATTCAGCAGGGTTTCTCCAGTTGTGTCAAAGCAGCCCAGCAGAATTTATACCCATTAAGGCTA
Source organism: Oxyruncus cristatus (assembly GCA_013399855.1). Lineage (NCBI taxonomy): Eukaryota > Metazoa > Chordata > Aves > Passeriformes > Cotingidae > Oxyruncus > Oxyruncus cristatus. The sequence goes on from VXAY01002641.1 coordinate 755,954, forward strand.
CCAGCAAAGCCAGGAGCAGTGACCTGGTAAGACTACACTCTCATGTATCCACCATTGAGACAATACCTCATGTATCAGGTGAAATAGCTATTCAAGGGGGCAATTTTATTTACTGTATACTAAGTACTGTTTCTATTTAGTGAGGATATGAGCACAGATTACATGGACACAGTTCTGGTACAGCAAGGCTCACAAACATGCTCAGAAAAAGAAAGATGCTGGATTGCATCTTGTGGCAGTCACACCCCTGTTTCTTGGCCATCTCTATGGACAGTGATGTATCTGTTATTGTGCATTACCAGACTATGGCAAAGATGCTGGAAATCAGAGCAAAAAAATAAAGGAGGTCTTAGTTTTGGGAAACTTAGCATTTTTGAAAGAATAATGTATTCATCAAGCAACCATATTTTTTTAATGTTGCAAATTCATACAATTTGAGAACCAAATGACTATATCTGTATTACAATGTATTTAATACAGAAAGCATTAATGTGAATTTAGATGGCCAGCTACCCTGCAGGGCTACAGATAAAGCACAACTGTGTGAAGGTAAAGGGTGTAAAAAGCAGCCACCCAAAAATACCCTCTCCCAGAACAGACACAGCTGCTCTGACTCCACCTGCTTCTCCCTGCAAAGTCCAGAACACATTCACAACCCCATCTTCCCCGTGCCCTGAATCACAGCACCCACTTCTCCCTCCTGACATGGGTTCTCCATACTCCTATATTTAGGCTTCTTCTGCCCACAATTTGTGTCCCCTCAGCAAAGTTCTTATTCCTAATAGGAGCATCCCCTCCTCCCAAAGTCAGGATCTACACAATTTTCCAACTGCCTTATTTCTTCCTCTGAGCAGATGCCTAAATGATTCAGCAATATATTGTATACAGTATTTAGGAAGACAGAAAAGTGAAAGTTTGTGCAGAAACTTATTAATACAGCTTCTAACCATTTTTTGATCCTGAGAAAGGAGAGGCAGTGCTTATTACATGTCAAAGACCCCACTTCTTTCTTTCTCCTCCACCCTTTTTTTTTAAAATTATGCCAGTAAGCTGCTTTCAAGTGATGCTGTTCCCTGCACATTTCCAGCTAGTTGCTGACACACCAAGTGTCAGCTCACAAATATAAACAACTTGAAGTCTGTATTTTATATACTTCAGGTCTGCTGGGATCTACAGCCCATTTCATACAAAAGAAAGGGCACAGGAGTGCAATTACTGTTATTCTAACTCCACTTCACTGTGGAATTACTTCAAGTTTATCAAAGTTTGCCACTCAACCAACGTTTCCACAAAAGTTTCAAAGCACTGGTAAGAAAAAACAAGGCTGTAGACATTATCTAATTAACCATTTAGTTTTATTTCAAGTTCCACTGAAAAGAGGTGGTTAAGTTTGTTAAACAACACTTGTATACAGCTCTGGGGCTTCTACCAATAGATTGTACCATAAGGAATATGGTGTATTTAAGTTGTTCTTTGCTATTCTTATACTGTAAAGACAAAAATGTTTGCATTTTACTTGATACTCCAAAAAACAGTTCCGGCTGGCAACACCAGAAAGGTGGTTTTCTTAAGAGCTGCTAAAAATATGGGCTTTGTGAATTGAAAAGGATATAAAAGTGCTGCCTAGGTGGAGACTTCTGAGGGCTGACGAATAATGCTTACACTGTCTCCATCTCTTCCCCTCAGCTGTTGTATCACCAGAGCTTTGACAATGGGTTTGTCTTTATTTCTTTCACATCAAGTAATGCTTCTTCACGGCGAGATTCCTTCACTGTTTCTCTAAAGCAGAAGACATGTTTTTGCTTTATAATATCTGAGGCAAGTGTATTTTAAGTTTCCTCGTGAAATACACTCACTTAACTCAGCTGAATGTCCTCTGCAGAGAGTATGTAGCAAATCCCAAATTCTAAAGACAGATAAGAAGAAGCAATTCAACACTTATATTTATTTAGTACCAAGGTTTCTTCAAGCTTTATGTAGTTTATAGCACTTACAATGCCAACCTAAAATACTGATTTTAATTTAAATGCAATGTCAACCCCAGAAATTAAAAGATACTTCATGAAGATTTAAGTTTAACATAATTTAATCTCCTCTATAGTTCAGAAACATAGGGTATAAAACTTAAAATTAATTTTGTTTAAGTATATTCTTTTCTACCACCCATCTTTGCAGGTATTATTCAGCAAATTTTATGAAATCTTTTCATCAAAACATGCACTGACCAGATTTAGGAAAAAGTTAATTTAGATTATTTTATTTGGCATTATTTTTTCACTCCTTATACTGTTTCCAAACTTACTATTTATTTTTTAAAAGAAAATAATTATTCCAATCTGTTATCTTTCAGCCTTCCTCAAATTAGCAAAGCTATTCCATTCTTCTGCATGAGGCAGAAAGAACCTTTTAAACATGCAGCTACATATCTTCTGTAAAACTACCAGCAGTCCAAATCTTTCTTCCCCTTAAAATACTTCGGGAAGTTTATGCTGTTACACTGCTACAATCTCACAGTTCTTACTGGTTTGGTACACCTTGTGAAGTTAGCCTTAATTTACAGCTAAGATCAGTTACAAGGCACAGAAAATAACTAATCAAATGCTTTTTTCCTGCAAGACAGTGTTTTCTTCATTCAAGCAACTCCTGGAGCTCACTTTTCCAATCTTCCACGCACGTTTTAGAACAAGGCTAGCTTCAATCAGGGACTTAATCCAAGCTTTTAATCACAAGCAAGGTGCCCTTGCGATTAAGAGACACGATTTACTGCCCTTTTTTTACTCCCCCTTGGAACCCTTCTATTTTAATTTTGTATTTACCTAATAAAACGATTGCAGGAAGCATAACTCAAAGCTTACCTTTGTGATTGTTACCTACGTATATCAACTACTGTTGCCTGTCATATTAATATGTTACGACTACCATAAAGGAAAATTAAAAGGGCTATTGTTACTGGTAGATGTCCCTTGTATATATCTCAGTTTGGTTTCTGAAGAAATCGAGGTTTTCTTGTTAGTGTATCCCTTAATCCACTCACAGCACAGCTGGGCCCACTGACTGACCTAAATTAAACCCCTCAAAGACAGGAAGTGCCAGATGTTTACAAAAACCTGGGACTGAGCGGAGAAGGAGAAGTGAGGTCAGTGCTGACACTGCAGGTAAGAGACTGGACACAGCTGGGTCTGTGACCAACTCTGCAGCACGTGTGCACTGGTTGATCAGCTGGCTCTAACCCAGCACAGCACGCTCCACCTTTTGCCGAGGAAGTGGTAGGAGGGATTAAAGGGCAGGCAGGAGCCCTCCCACTTGTTCACAGAATCCACATTCCTGATGCAAACCAGCTGAGAGTCTCCCAGGGCAACCAGGCTGATCTGAGAGCTTCTGCAAAAGTTAGGAAAAGAAAACCAATGCAAATAAGCTAAAACTTACTACGCAGGGCAACTTTTTTTTTTTTTTAAGGTGTTTGCAAATAACAAATAGAAAAAAAATTCACTGCTTTTATAATTTTTGCTCTACTTCTTATGCTTGTATTATCTAAACATTGGTATTTTTCCTTCTGCTGATTTAAAGCAATAAAGTTTTAATAAGGCTCATATTCAAGAGAACGACAAAGAAAATGTCTTTTTTTTTTTTTTGTTTAACAGCATTGGAGGAAGAAGCAGGGTTATCACTCAAGTGATATTCCCCTATATCTACATTAGGTTTTGTTTTCATTTGTAATTTTCATAATATCAAAGACATAATTGCTGGTGGCCATTAACTAACATGCAGTTTCAGGACAGCATAGGTGTAGGGTCAGTCTGAGAAATCCTGACCAGATCTGCTTTAAAAACCTCAGAAGGAAAAAAAAAGAAACTTCCCTATTAATCACCTGAAGATCCACCTCTCATGTTTCTTCTTCTTGGTCTACTGTTGTTGCCTCTCAAGTGTTCCTAAGTAATTTATTTTTAAACCTTAGAGGAGAGGCAGAGAGAGAGAGATCATGTCTACTGAACCAAGTCTCTTACTCACTGATTATGGTCTGGAAAGTATTTAAGGAGAGGTATCTCCAGACATTTTGCACCCAGATGTGAGCTGCTGCCACCCTCACTCATTATGCAGATGATCTTGGTACTTACTACAAACAGCTTGAAGCGGCATGGTTCGAGTAAAGGAAGATGCCTCAGTGAACTATCTGCAGTGTCATTTGGATGGACTGTTATAGGGAAGCACGCATTTGGGAGCTAAAGAGCTGTAATTAGGCAACCAGGACACCAGCTAGAATCACAAAGACTAGAGCTGTCATCCCAAAGAGTGTCCTCAGCTACTTCAGATCAAAATAAGGGGAACATCACTCTTTTGTTTAGGAAATCAAAAAGGAGTGACCAGGGAAATCCTCATGATCCCCATGTTCTCCGTGTAGTGTGTTAAGATTCACAAGTTACCACATGCCAATTCCATGAAGAAAGTGAGAAAGTATGAGGACTGTCTCTACATTGCAAGACAGTGCTCATCGTCCTGGCTTTCTACACCCAATGATCGACAGTACAGTTCAAATCAGAAAGTCATTTTCAAAGAGAAGACAGGTATCTAATTATGCTCTCCTTGACAAAGGAGTCACAAGCCTGTTTTGATGGTGAAAGCTAAGGGGATACAAGTGAATTACAGACAACTTCCTCCTAATACGGGTCATCACCTCTGCTGTGGGTTAGGTTACCTGTACTAGATGACAAAGATTGCCTGCATCATGGCTGAGGCTGAGTGAGTGCTCTCACACTGCAAGAGCATCTGTTGGTGAGACAAACCTCACAGCAGTGTTGCTTAAAGAACAAAGAATTCTTTTCCTGAAAAAAAGCTGTAACATGTAAGTCATCATGGTCTCTCAATTCTGCAACCAAGATGATTATTTATAACTGAGGAATTCATCCACGTATGAAAGCCGTATTTGAAACACCAAAAACCAACTGGACAAATGTAGAAGCTATAAGTCACAGAATCACAGAATGGTTTGGATTGGAAGTGACCTTCAAAATCATCTATTTACAACCCCATTTCCATGGGCAGGGACACTTTCAACTAGACCAGGGTGCTCAGAGCTCCATCCAATCTGGCCTTGAATACCTCCAGGGATGGGGCATCCACAACTTCCCTGGGCAACCTGTTCCAGTGGGAGCCAGTCTAATTCTGCTTTCTGATGTGACCTTATCTACAGGTGAAATCTCTGTTCAAAGAACAGTACCTCATCGCAGGGCCTGACAACCAATTTAGAACTACAACATAAAAACATTCATTTTGGCTACAGTGATATAGCCAGAATACTACTCTTTGCTTCATTGCTTTGGTTTTAAGTGGAGCTCTTTTTGTTCTGCAACTACAAAGGATCCTCACATAGTCTGTTTATAAAACTGCATACGGTCTCAAGGAGGTATCAACTGATCCTCTGACAGCCATGTCAGACACATGCTAAACTGGCTTGCCACTCTCTCTTGAGGATCCTACTAACAAGCAGTGCAAAATATCCTAGAGCTGAAATGTGCAGGGCAGCCAGAGAGTTTGTGTGTCAATTTTTTTAATTCATCTTTTCAGATGTAAGTCATTCAGCACAAAGGATTTCACAGTCAAGTTCTTGAATATTTTATAGGCCTGGGGTTTGAGAAATCTGACACAAAGAACTCACTGAGGGTTCATGATACAGGAAGCAATATTCTATGGGTCTCCACTACAAAGCTCCTCTCCAATCTGAGAAGAGATTGATCCTGAGATTTGGTTACAAATGCTGTTCTTCCAGAATGAAGGATTTCCCTATAAATCTTAATGGGGTTAAGGGCAGAAACAGCTGAAATAGAAGGTAAAATAAAACAGTATTTCAGTTTTAATGTATAAGCTGATCAAATGCACTCCCTAATTCCATGTTAATGAGCTGTAAAAAACAAGCGCACACACACTCTGTCCCCAAACCTAACAAAACCCCCACAATTTTGCAATGTACATTTTATATCCAGATTGTTCATAAAAGGTCTTAGGGGATAGAAGAGGGCTCCTTGTCCTTCACAACCTCAATGCAATAAGAGGTTTTTTCTATAGAAAGTGGGTCCACTGGGCAATTACTTCAGTTCCAGGAATAAAGGACTCATCTTGTGATCTGGATGTTTGACAGTTTTGAATAATAATGGCAGGGACAAAGCTGCAAACTTTTTCAATTACATTTAACAGAGAGGTCCCAACTAAAGATAACTGAGCCCAGATGACCAACAAAAGCAGGCACTTTCTTAACACTTTCAAAGAGGAAATTTAAAAGCAAGATCAACGTATGTTAGACACAAGAAAATGGAACCACTAGGTGCAAATCCATAGGAAACTTGAATTCAGTAATTCTACCACTCTAGGGACTATTCATTTAGCTTAGCAGAATGACTGTACATTAGCTATTAGGGGTAAACAAGTAGTTCTGAAAGCACTACGAAAAACAAATAGCACTACTGAAGATATTTAGCACTGACAATGGAGAAGAAACTAAAACCAGATTTCTAACTCACTACTTTGCAGAGGTCTAATTTCAAATTAATAGATAAAGGCAAGGCACAGATTGATACCACGATCCTGCAAGTTTTAATTAATTAAAAAAATAATTTCATAAAAGTAAAATGCCATATCTCCATCTTCTTTTCCTATAACTGCTTGAAATTACCTCCCTGTTGCCACCAAAGACTGACTTGGCAAGAATACCTAAAGTGAAACTAGAAGTGGGAGATCTCCATAGCAAGGGATAGCTCATAGAGTTAATTTTTCCAAGCTAGGAAACACAGGGTCTTCCCATCCCCACCCAGAATAAAACAGAAAAACCACAGACAAAGTGAGTAAGATGGACTGTAAAGCCTCAAAACAATTTACAGGTGGGACTCCCTATAACTTGCCAGCCACAGTAAGTACAAAAAATGTGACCTCAACAGACACCACTGCTTCAAATAAAGGCAATATTTAAAAATCCAAATCAGCAGCTGTTGAGATTGAGCATCACTTTTGGTCATAGACTTGAATAAAAACAATCCCAAGATGTCCTTGACTCTCATGTTCATTTAAGTGAACACAGACACCACGTAAGCACCCAACAGCTGCCTCCAACAGGAATTTTGAACTTGAGTCATGGAGAGTAAGACAGAAGAAAGGGTGTGCAAGTGTTATGGGCACCATTGGTTAGAGGCTCAAAGGTAGAGCTGCTGCCCCCAGCTAATACTGCGGGGAAACTGCAATTCCAAAGCACAGAGTACACAAGTCCTGACTGAGTACAGGCTAATACACTGCCAAATAAAAATTCCCACTTTTTGAAATAGTTTGGATAGAAATGGTAAATGCTGCAGTTGTACCTAAACACAGCATTGACAGAACAATAGTCATGTAGACAAGATGTGACTACAGCACTACAAACACTGACTTTTTTGGTTTATGCACCCTTCTGAGAATTTCTTAGGTTCTGAAGGAGGTTACGATATCACAGCATGGTTGAGATTGAATGGGATCTCTGGAGGACATCTGGTCAAGCCAGGCCACCTAGAGCCAGCGGCCCAAGACCATGTCCAGACAACTTTTTAGTGTCTCCAAGGACGGAAATTCCACAACGTCCTTGCACAACCTGTTCTAGTGCTCAGTAAGAAACACAGTAAGAAAGCGTTTCTTGATGTTCAGATGGAGCCTCCTGCATTCCCATTTGTGCACGTTACCTCTGGTCCTGTCACTGGGCACCACTGAAAACAGCCTGGCTCCATCCTCTTTTCCTTTTTTCACCTTCCCTTCAGGTGTTTATATGTATCAATGAGAACCCCCTGAGCCCTTTGTTCTCCAGGCTGAACAGTGCAGGACTTTGCCCTTGCTGAACTGCATAAAATTCCTGCCAGCCCATTTCTCCAGGCTGTCAAGGTCCCTCTGGATGACAGTATGACTCTCTGGCATATCAACCACTCCTCACATCTTGGTGTTAACAAACTTGCTGAGGGCATACTCTGCCCCATCATGTAGATAATTTATACAGATATTTAACAGGACTGGTCCCAGTTTTGATCCCTGGCATACACTCCCAGTTACTGGTCTCCAACTCTGTGCCACCGATCACCACCTCTGGCCCCAGCCATTCAGCCAGGTTTCAACCTAACTCTCCATATGTTGAAATGTGAGTTTCACAGCTCTGAAAGGCAACTGTTGAAACCTGATGCACTGCAAAATAAAATCCTTTGCTTGTATTAATTATTTTACCAAATCTGAATGCTAATGAAGTCAATGATTTACACTGCAACTTATTCTAAATTAGATACCTAACTTGCCTTAGTTAACAAATTGCCCTTAAAGCAACAATGGGAAAAATCTGTAAGATGGTTATCCTTGCCCACTGTCCCATCTCCTTCCAAATAATCCTGAGACATGTAGCCTCTCCCTCACTTCACTGGCACTTCTCACATGGAAAGCCAGACAACAACGTTATTTCAGCTTAAAATTTACTTTGCAAAAGGATCACAGAGACACCCCACCCTCCCAAACAAATACACTGAAAGTAAAAGATTATGGATACTCCAACAAGTGAAAAAATGAAATGGCATTCCTTGTTGCTGATTTGGAGTAGCTTGGTGTCGGGCTAGCACCACTTTACTATTCTAGTGAATGAGTAAGAAGAGCTGCAGTACAAAGCTTTGTACAAGAATTGTGTTCAATTTCTAGCTAACAGCTTCACTGATGTGTGAAAGCAAAGCAGAGTCCAACTTCAAAGGTTGAAGGCTGACATGACTTAAATGTCCCTTAAGCCAACCACACATTGCAGATGACAGATGCAGACAGGCACCCCAAAAGGACATCATAATTTTCACTTTAAACTTCAGCTACTTGGAGAAGAAGCAAAATTTTAAGCTCTCCTCTTCCCACAATACCTTTACAGTGCTTTTAAGGGTGTCGGCAGGCTAAAGGACAATGTTTTCAATAATCTTCTCATGGCATTGCCCACCACACCAATAGCTGGAGAACAGGATCACAGGATCTGAGAAACCTGCATTAAGACCTGTAAGTTAACAGATCCATACTTGGATCATTCCAGCCACACTAGAAATGGACCACAAAGAACTCATTCTGGTATCAGAGTACCAGCATGACTGAGATGTGCTTTCAGATGGTGTTGACCTCATTTCATGGTCTTCACCTTGGTCAGTTAACCTGACAAGAGTTCAGGGAACTGAGTGAGAAAGGCACTTGTTAGCAAGAAGCATGACACATTTTAACAGCCTGTTACTTTCTTCTTATCTGAATCACAAGGCACACAGCACAGCTGATGTAAGAGATTGTTATCATACATCATCGTTGCAGAAGTAATTCATTCACCTTAGAAGACTAACGCCATAGCTTTTCATACAGGAAACAATCCTAATTCACACACAATTTGTCAATCCTGTGCACACAGCAGAACCTCTTTCGTGCTTACTCAAAGCATGACAACAGCACTACACTTGTAAGGTTGCAAAGTAAAGTACACTTTGGACACACTATATGCACATATAAAAGCTGGTATTGTATTTTAACCAGCAAGTTAGGTCAGCATTACGTAAAATGGTCACTGCACAACGTATCCTAATCAAGGAGACCTTTACACCTCTTACTGCCAACCTGAAACAAAGGAAGCCCTACTGCTCAAACACATCCCCCACGCCCCTGCACATTAAGGCTAGTACCTTTCAAAATAGGAAGGAAAATGTGTTTCTGAGGGATTTAACTCAAATAAAGAAGTTCCAAATACAACTGCAATGAAGAATGCTAGCACAGAAGCTAAGTTATGAAATGACCGGTGATCTATGGACAGACAGTCCACCAGGGTGGAGACAAGTGTTATGCTTCTTCAGAGGCCTGAGAATTATACGTGGGCCATTATGAAACAACTAGGAACATCAAAGCTGTCAGATGTTATGCATGCACATGTTCTACGTAAACATTTTCATTTAAACACCTGTTTGTACACATAGCTTCACTGGTATTTTCATCAAGGACAATGCTCAATATTGTCATTTAACTGAAAACTGTTTCAGTTGAAACTCAGGACCATGATACATATTCACTGCCCTTCTAAGTGGCACAGACTTTGTGGTATTTTTACAAGCTCTTACGATGCAAATAACCATGATTCATTGGGAAACCCTTCATATCAAATGTTACACTACTTATACCTCCCCCAGCCACGTGTCATTTACAAAGTTATTTTTAAGACCATAAAACCACAAGCACTACTGTAACAGAAATTAAACCACAGAATGGTTCTTATCAAATCCAGTATCTCACAGCCCTTGACTTCCTTATGTTGCCTACTTATTTCTTCTACCCCGTGCAGCATCCATCTTCAACCCACACACTGTAGTAATTCACACCCAAGCAGGACACAGTGGTTACAATGTCACATACTTTGTATCAAGGCACTTTGCAAATTAAAAGCATGCTTAAATATTTGGAATGCAATATCCCAAATCATTTTGTTGCCTAATTCATTACACTTCAATATGTGGAAGCCGGAGGTGTTCGTACAACTTCAGCACATGGAGTGTGGGTGGGAAACCAAAACCAAACAAACAATGCTCAAAAAAGCACGAAGGTGAAAAGCAGCTGGAGCAGCTCAGCCAGCAGTGTCAGCAGAATACATTCACAGAATCTTTGCCTTCTTATTCCCAAGATGTCTTCGAAATCTCAGACTAAACCTCAGTTACAAACAAGAGCCCATGATGGACCCGGCAGGCACGTGCCAATTACACATCACAGGGCCACTTGAGCGACAGTCACTTCAATCTATCCCTGGTCAGCTCCTCTGAACACTACTTGGAAAACCACGAATCAAAGCAAAACAGCCACTATCTAGCACTTACATCCTAATTATCTCTTTGCAGCTGTCAGACTCCTCCAGGATCCACCACCATTTTTTATCTACTCCGGTAAAACCTCCCCATTTATCCATAACCTAAGGGAATAAGTAAGCCTCTAACAGAGTAAGTAACATCCAAATACTTCAAAGTTTGAAATGTTCTCGTACTGTTTCACACAACTGATATGTTATTTTGAATGCATACACCTTAAAAATCATGCCCAAGACATGAATATTTTCTAAGCTTATTTCCCATTCAGTGGTAAAAGTATTTTCATTTGCCAAATCTATTTCCTCCCAAAATGTACCCGTGAATTATTATTATGGCACTAATTGAAAGTCAAAAATTAAAAATTCTAAGTCCTTATAATAACCATTCCCTCATAGGAAGTTTCTTCCTTCCCATTTGTCTGATTACTGTACACAATTCATGACTGACAAACAACACTCTGCAGTTTGTTACAGTAACATAATCACACAAATAGGATGTCCACATGAATTGTATATGAAAAGCAAAGGTAAAACCATGCTTCCAAAACAAGCCGCTGCATCACCTGACTTCTGGACGCTTAACCGTGCAATCATTAAGTTATGTCTGCTAGAATTATTTAATAATCATATGTCTAGGTGAAATCTAACAGAGGTTCAAGCTATTAGGTGGAAAGCAAAAATACATATCTGTGATTTTTTTACCTCCTTATGGACAGAAACTCAGCACAACACCATTCCCTTTTTCTCTGCTTTACTTCCACCTTTTCCCTACAGACTTCCATGGACAATGGGCATCAGATTTCCATGAACAATGGGCATCATGAGCCACAGCTATATCCAACCTTAAGTGTGTCCATGGACTCAGTTCACTCCTGCTGTCTGTCACAAGGAGCTGGATTCTGGGCCCTAGTGTGAGCAGTAAGTGTGACCTTCTGCGTGTGTCAGATATCGATTTCCATGAAACTGAATACTTCAATCTCTTGTTGCTGGCAAATTAGACTGAAATTGGACAGAGAGATAAAATGAGGAGGCAGAGGAGAAGAAGGAAGGAGCCTTCTCTCCTTAGGAGACCAAGCTGAAAACAAACTCAACAGAAAAAGTTAGTTTCCAGTGACCGAATTCTAAATAAAAGAGCCGGCCTGGTACAGCGTCCTCTGACGCGAGCCAGCTTCCCGGCTGGGATGTCACACGGCACGGGCACACGGCCGGGATGCACGGACATTCCGCATCCCGTACCCCGAGCTAACGAGACGATGCCACATCGGAGAACAGCGCCCAAAGGATCTCCCCGAAGGGCGACCGCAGCTCAATTGTTTCACAGCATCAAGACGGCAGAGCGATAAGGACACCCCAGTCTCCACACCTTCACCGCTGCTTCCCCCGGCCACACGCACCAACCTCACCGGGGCAACCCGGTCTCGCAGCGGCAGCGGAGGCACAACTTCCCCGGGCACGGCCCGGGCACCGTCACTGAGCCGGGACCGCCCCGCCAAGGGCCGCCCGCGTCCC
>VXAY01002641.1:768919-795202 GCA_013399855.1 Oxyruncus cristatus
GGGGAAAGTGCTGTGGGTCATTTAATGCGTGGGTGGGTTTTGCTGTCAGAGGCAGAAGTGTCGTCCTGGCAGAGCGGCGGGGACGGCGCTTCGCAATAACTCCGCGAAGGGGCTGCGGGTAAAGGGGCCAAGAATCACCAGAGCACTGCCCGCTCCCCCTTGCCCCCCCGACACTGAAACAGTGTCCCGTCCAGAAGTGTTCGGGACAGGAACTGGGAGCTGTGTAAAGATTTTCCAAATCCTGGATGCCAGCAAGCTGTTTGGTGGGAGCCCAACCACCCACCTCAGGCGACCGGGCTGTTCCAAGGTTTTTGCTGCGGCTGATCCCTTCATAGGTGTTTTTACACAAGGCTTTGTCCCACGCTGTGGTGACACTTCGAGGTGCTTCCGAGCGAGTTAAATCAGAGTTTAAGGAAAGCGTTGTTTCATAGCTGCTAAATTAGAGACTCTGGGCCACTATCACCTCCCCGCTACCTCAGTTTGTGCTTCCTGCCGACACCCGATTCAATCACCAGCCCTAATAAGGGAGCTTTCCATTTCCAGCCTCAGCTCTTCCACAGATGTCCTGACATAGCTATTTTCTCGAACTCTTATCGAATTTGTTTTACAAGTACAAACTGTATTTTACAAGCACATCACAGAACGATAAAGGGTTGGAATGGACCTTAAAGGCCCTCCCATTCCAACCTCCCCTGCCAGGGGCAGGGACACCTTCCACTAGACCAGTGTGCTCAGAGCTCCATCCAACCTCACCTTCAACACTTCCAGGGTTCAAGCATCCACAGCCTCCCTGGGCAACCTGTTTGAGCGCTCCACCACCCTCAGTAAAAAATTTCTTCCCACTATCTAATCTACACTCCCCCTCTTTCAATTTGTACCCATTGCTCCTTGTCCCATCACTACAGTTCTTGACAAAGAGTCCCTCTCCAGCTTCCCTGTAGCTCCCTTCAGATACTGGAAGGCTACCATGAGGTCTCCACACGACCTTCTCTTCTCCAGGCTGAAAATCCCACTGTTTGAGCTCATAAATTGCTTTCCTGAAGGTGATAATGAAGCTTGCAGAGCCTCTACTTTCTGAGACAACCTAAGAAGGCAGAGCTGTGATGTTTAGATAGATATCCTTTTCCCAGAAAGCATCTTTTATCCATATGCCTTCCTAAAACACAATACAGAGGAGGGACAAGTTTCTGAAGCAGTGTCCAAGAACTCTTCTGCTGCTGAAATGAGTCATAGTAGCAATCAGATGTTAAAAAACCCCAAACCATTTTATTTTGAATAGCTGCTCCTTGCAAAATAATCTTGCAGCTGACATGAAATGAAAGACCCATTTGCCAGCTGTGAAGAAAGTTAAGGCTCAAGCTGGTTTTGCAGAGAAATTCTAAAGTTACTATAAATAGCAGCTTCACAGGGTAAATTATAAATTTAAATCCTCTTTTTTGGTTTATATAATCTTTAGTTATGATATGACACAACCAAACTCGAAGACAAGCAAAATCTGAAATACCACTGCTCCATCAATGTATTCCAATATAAATTGAGGTTTTCCCTTCTTTTAAAAGGTAGTGTGCTTTTTTCTTGGAAATTTTTAGTAAAAGGCACCCCCTGTCCAAAGCAGCAAACCCAAGTTTACCTTCTGCCACCCTGCTATGCTCTAGTGTTTGAGCTCATAAATTGTCAATACCAGTACATATCTGAAACACAGTGGCAAAAATCCAGCAGCAGTTGAAACTCCACAGGTGGAATCACATACAACAGGAACCTAAGTATCAGTAGCCTATTTCTGTTGGAGAATACAGACTTGCAATTATACGGCAAGATGCTCAAGCCAAAACAAACAGCACAAAGAAAAGCTTTACATTAAATAGGTAATTTGGTGTTAATGTGACAGGTGAAGAGTTTCTGCAGCCTTATTTCACATAGAAAGAACTTAACCAAGAACTTGAGCGCAGTTTTTTGTTTGTTTGTTGTTTTTTTCTTTTTTTTTTTAATTCTTGGCTGTAGTGAGGTTTTGGATTCAATAATTCAGTGAGCAGTACTGGCCCCAGTCTGTACGATGTGACTCAGCAGCTGACAGGGAATCAGAACACAGGTCAGCGTGTCTTTCCCCAGTGCGCGAGTTTCTTGCAGCCTAGAGAGCTTCAGCTGTCGTTGCCACAATGCCTTCAGGCAACACGGTAGTAAAACTGAATGCTTTTGCAGTATTAAAGCACTGGGGAGGAGGAAAGAAAGCCAAATAAAAAGAGAGGGATAGAGTAACCTTTCCATTATCTATTTGAACTGATCCTCTTTAGGGGCAAGAGAAAAAGAGCATAAGGCAAGTCATTTGTTCCATACAAAGCATCTGGATTAGATGGGGTGAATAGGCTTGGAGAACCCCCATGGAAAGGGAAGTTATACTGCCAGATCACAACACTCACCTGACAACTTGGTTTGGTAGATACTAAAAAGGACTTCACATAAGAGCTTTTGGACAGGAATCTTTTAAGTAATATAAGATACTGCAGGATCAGAGGATAGTATCCTCACAGGGACAGCAAACTGATTAAAAGACAGAAATCATAGGGCATAGAATAAAAGATCAGTTTTCACACTAATGGAAGGTCAGCAGTGGAGTCAAAGATTTGTGCTGGGGTCTATATTCCTCAACACTGTTTTAAAAAAGGAAGTTGAGTGAGGTGAAAAAGTATTAAGAATGAGGAGTGACAGGTGAACCTTCTAATGTTGAGTGACTGGGCATTGTGACAGCAAAGTATTTCCAGCACAGGTAAATATGGTGATATACACACTGGAGGAAAAAAAGCAAGAATTCCATTTTTTCGAATGAAGGGAATGACTTGACTTACCACTCACTCACTAGATCCTGGTGCGGTAATTGTTCCTTAAGTAATTGTATCAGTAACAAAGCAACCTGTTGTAACTAAGAGATAACAGCACACCTCGAGTCATTACAGGGGCCCTGTAAATACCGAAGTTTTGAAAGCAGTGAGGGGAATACAACTCCCTGTAGAACCAGCACAGCTTTGTGAACAGGCAACACAAATGATCAGGCATATCTGCTAGTTCACCTGTACAGAAGTAACTGAATTGTCTAAAATTGTACAGGTTGAGAGGTAACTTTCCTGGGAGAAGGAAATAAACATGACAGAGATCAATAAAAGCTGAGTGGTTTGGAGAACAGCTGCAGCAGTTTAAGTACACCAAAAATTTTCCAGCCTCTGCAGCTGCTGGTGAGGCTGGAGGTATGAAGGCTGCACTCCTGGTAGCAGTTCATCTCCAGCTGTGCCTTCCCGACCCTCCAGCAGAGGTCAGGGAAGACAGCTGGTAGCAGCAGCTCAAGACTACAGACAGGTTTCAGAGCCTGAGCTTTGCTTTTGCACACTATTTTAATGAATGTCACAACACCATTACCGAAAAAGAAGCTTCCAAAGGAGCTTAAATTGAATAGAATACAATGTAGAATATTTAGAGAAACATTTCTTTTTGCCCAGAACCTGGGCCAGAGTGCAACTTCATCACTTCATAAATGGCACTTCAAAGCCGGAGAGAAGCAAAATGAAACTAGAAACAAAAAAATGGCTTTAACAGAAGAGATTGGAACAGGTAAATAAAGAGAGATGAGTTTTACTTAAAGATCTTTCTGAGAAAGTCACTATGGAATAGTATGTGCTGCATCTTAAGACCAGTTACTTTTACAAGTACAGACCATAGTTTTTCAAAGATTGTTGTCAAGATTTGTAATAACTAGCAGCTAATTTGAATACTTCAAATTATTTAACCTAGAAAGCCCAAAACAGTTTTTGACACCTGGTCTGTTTGTTTCAAGACTGCTCACTAATCAATGCAAAAATATTGCATGACAGTTCCTCTTCCTATGCTCCCCTCTACCCCACAGGACAGGATTTCTGAGGAAAGGTTCATAACTTCAGGGAAAACAAAGAGACCTCACTCTCCTCAGTTGTCAGACACCCTTCACATTCATCACAGCAATCCAACACACAGTTCACATTAGAAATCTTCTGTGTTACACAGTTTATGAAACATCTGAGGAATATTCTGATTTCAGAGGGAAACAGCTGGACTGCAAAAAATTGCACATGACAAGTTGTAAATGACGTAACTCAAATAGTGCACGTTTATTCTGAACGGTATTTCTAAAGAGTTTGAGAAAAACAAAAACATGCTCCTGATGTACAACAAGGGCAATGACGTAGATTAAAAATGGACCATCTTATTGTAAAGAATTTGCTCCCCCTGCAACTTGTAACATTGAGAATTCATCTGTAAACTGCATAACAGCATACCTTTGACTAAACCTTAAACTCAAGAGACCAGGGGTGGTCTTAGCCAAATTAATCAGGAAGCAGTTGCAGATTCAGAAGAAACATCCAAGTCAGCAAACACTTTACAAAACACAGACTTTGTGCATAGCAGCTGACCCTGGATTACAACATGGGGGAGAATAAAACAATTTGGGGAATCAAATTTTTACTAGACACAGGGCACCATCAAGATTTAACAAAATATCACGTTAAGTTTGTTTCAATTGTAACAATATGTCATATTTAGTTGGCAGGTTTAACCATTAGCTGCATCATGTAAACTCAGCCAGTTTCTGTATACACAAAATAAATTCTCTCCCTTCCCCCTCCCAAAAACGAGGGATCTCTCTTCTGGATGATTCTTTTTCTCCCGTACCATGGTTTCCTCTAGTAGGAGTCTTTTTGTAGATAATGTCTTCATACTTAACCGATGCATGACAAAACCAGTTGCAGAGATTCACGAATAACTTGTATATCCACAATTTACACTCTAAAGCTGTTAGTCACACGCATTTTTCTTGTTAGATCTTCATCCAGAACAGGAAGTGCTGGTGTTTTTTCCCCACTGAAACTCCCAACTTTTGAAAATTTCCTTGTTCATAAGCTGCTATTTTCAAGCTAAAGGGATGTGCTGCTGCAGCAACAACCAAAGTAACTGAAGTTCTCTGCAGTAAGCCCATACTTCACACAATTTCAGTGTCTCTGGGTAACAGCACTAAGATACAGCATTCTCCTCCCTCGCTCACCATGGCTGATATACTAATAAAATACAACTGTTTGTCATCCAGAACTACTGACCTTCACTTGCCCTTATCCATGTACAGGGAACAAAGCTTTCTGTGAGATTCAGATTAAACCTTGTATTCAAGATTCAACTACTGTTTTCCAGGATTAATAGCCTGGGAAAAGGAGTCTTAGATTTGTGGTTACTCTCTCTTCCACCTCCTACAAAACATTTTATCAGAAGTTACAATGAGGCAGGTCTGCTGGGGAATAGGAGCTTTAAGAATTGTTTTCATGGATACATTCATAGAATGATGGCAGCCCAAAGCAAAAAGAGACAGAAACAAAGGTTAATCCAAGTAAGTTCAGACATCAGACTCATACTTTTAAACCTGAAGGAAAACTGTCTGTGAAACACACTGATTTGTGGAAGCCTACGACAACAGCAAATCCTAAGAGTTCATATCCCCACACCCATCTACCCAACCCAAACACTTACCACTTAGTTCTAGAAGAATGAAGAGCACTTTGCTTGGCACCAGAGGCAGCTATGGTCTGAGTTACAGCTGTGCTGCACAAACATCCTCAAATACAATACTATCTCTCTCTCCCCTTCCACATACTTCTCTTGGTTTGGTCTACAGATGGCCAGGGAAACTATGTTGGCATATGACAAGCTAATTGTGCTTCAATACACCCACTTCTAGAAAGATGCTGGAACTGCCAATTTAACCACCGTGAGCAGGTCCTAGCCCTACTGAAAATAAGCTTTTGTCAAAACAAGGCTGCCTCTGGCCAAGGGAACCGTTTGCATCTTTCTAGCCAGAGTCTGCCACCGAGTGTTGCAAACACAGGTGCTCAGGCCATGCAGGTGGGCTGTTGTTGTTAACGATCTGCCCATCCCCAAGACTCAATTAGTGCAAACCCAGCAAATTAAGTAGCTGTTTTCCAGCACAGGTCAGTCAAGATGCACTCCAACAAACGCTACATACCTCTGGGAAAGAAGGAGTAATTCCGTAGCAGCTCATGTAGTCACCCCCTGGGTATCAGAGACCACATAATGTGCAATGAGGGGTGCCATCCCTTGCCTCACCGTAACTCCTGTCTTGGGATCCTTGGTTCCCAAGTCACCCTCTAATGACTGGACAGCACCTACTAACCATGTGTGCTGTAATGCACACTATAGATTGGAGGCTTTCAGAGGAGATGAATTCAAGATGCAGATCCAAATTTTAAAAAGCAAACAGGAAAGGAATGCAGTTCAGCATCGACTTGGGGGATGGGGCAGGTTGGTATTGTCTCAGCTCAGTGCACTTTCCCAGGTGCTCGGAGAAGAGTCCAAGCTCAAGTTGGTATTTATATTGGCATACATAAAATCACTGGCAACAGTGCATAGGAAAGGAGCACTGATATTCACGCAAACAAAGCATGAAAGGATGCAAAGCAGAGCTTAGTACAGTTCACTGTAGCCTTGAGTTTACAGTACTAGGAAGAAGCCAGTCAGCCTATTTTCCAAACCCATAAAATGCTCTAATATATGCTACTTTCTCCGGTGCTCCACGAACACCCTCCCACAAGAGGAGAACTGCATTATTACTACTTAACAGGGAAAGGGGAAAATAATCTTCAAAGGAGCAAACTGTGCAGTTCTTCACCACCTCCTCCCGAACGAGCACATAAACACAGTAAGCCAAACCAACCCCAAGCAAATCCAGGAGACCCCTGCAAAGCTATGTGATGAGGGTCAGAATCATGTCTGCCTTCTCAGCCTTGCTGCCTGGTTTCCTCAACCCTTGCCTCATCTCTAGATGTGTCACTACAGGTTTAGTAGCTGTAACAAACTGGAGACAGATGCCTGGTTGTGTGATCAAATCTGGTAAGGTGGTCACAGTCACTTTTCCCATCCCAACAGTACAGATAAAACTAACTCTCAATGAGCCCTACAGCATTTCACCCATTTTTAAAGCAAGGGTCTTGCCTCAGAATACATATTTTTAAAAGCATACTCTTGCCAGCACCAGATCTAGCTTTTACTCTGGCAGAAGTCTGCTGGGAGTTGGGTAAATGAAAATAAGAAATAACAAAGACCACTCTAAACCCTCCTCTCAGTCAGTTAAGAAGTGTAGCACCAGCTTGGGTGAGGAGTACTTAAAAAAAGCATTCAAAAAGATCAGCCCAGGCAGAGTGAAAAGGTATGGTAAAGAAGCCCGCCCTTCTCAGCAAAAGATGGAGGAAAAAGCCATACTCAAAAATATTGGGAAGAACTAAATATACTTTTTTGAGGCGGGGGGGATAAAGAGGAAGAGTAGGAAGTACTGAAGTAACATTCAAAGGTTGGGGGAGAGTAAAGTACCCTGTAGGTTATAAAAAACACAATAATGTAGGAGTCAAAGGACAAGATATTGCTTTGCCTTTTTTCCCCCCATTGGATTTACATTCTGTTTACTGAAAGAGTAATTCTGAAGGAAACTTGTTATCAGGATAACCTGCTCAAGCCCTCCACACCTCAAACTTAAAAGAGATCTGCACACCTTTTCCCACCCCAACAGAAAACAAAAAAACGAGCCCCCTCAAAAAGAACCCCACCAGAAAGGAGAGCTCAAAAGAAACCAAAACCAACCAAAACCCAACCCCAAACATGACTGGACAATCCTTGGAAGAAGTATTACATTTTGTTGGAGAGAGGTCAAGAAAAAAAATAAAGATGAAGCAGTGGAGGAAAAAAAAAACCAACCAAACCCTAAAAAAAAAAAAAANAACAAACCCCAAAAAAAAAAAAAAAAAAAAAAAATCAAGAGGCCTCTCTTTCCTTATTTGGCGACAAGCAAGTGCAAGAAAGTGTCCGCTGGGGTTTTGTTCAGTTGTCGGTCTTTTGCACATCTGCATTCTGGCCAAGACAAGGGGCTTTGAGGTTTTTCTGCAGCACGTGGGCATCTGCGGGCTCTATCCTCTTGTAGTAGTTCTTCTTCGTCTCAATGATCTCAAAGCCAAACTTTCTGTAGAAGTCAATTGCGGACTCGTTGCTGATCTGGACGTGCCTGGGACAGAAGGGAGGAGAGAGCGACAGGTATCAGTATTCTGCCTCCACACCCAGAACGATCAAAGACAAGACGAGAAAAGGAGCTACCTAGCTCCTTCTAGCTGTTCTAGCTGTCTAAAGACAGGGACAATGGTGTAAATTGAGGATTGGAAATTTTGGTCTTCCCAAATCAGTTCTAAGCTAACACTCAGCTCCTGAATGGCCCATGGCAACCAATAGTAGTAAATATTTCCCCTCAGTAAAGCTCTATTAAGGAACACAGAATAGCAGTGAGACTCTTAAGTGTTATTACCTCAGTAATTACAATTTTTCTTAATCTGGAAATGGCAGATATTTTGTGGAAATACATAAGAGTTTCACTGTAGGGCCAATTCTAACATCCTATAGTAAACAGTTCTCAGATAACCAAAGGAGTTGTCTGAGTGGTGATCCCAACACACTGCAACATAAAACTGGCAATTGTGTTTGATATGATTTTTACACCTTGCTCACTTCTAACTACCCCTCTCTCCTCACAAAAAAAGCTATGGCAGCATAAAGAAGCCCTGTGCCTTTACAAAGTCCTTTCCCCTTCTTGCCCCCTTTCACCTATTTCCCCTAGAGTTTTACAGACTTTGTAGCAAATTTTAAGAGGTCAAGGCCTCCAACACAAACAGGCATCAGTTCTTCATCCTAAGTGACTAGGACATCTGTTTGCACAAGTTTTATTTAAAAAAAAGAAAGAAAGGGAAAAAATGTTTAGCTCAAAAGGCATTCACTAAACACTCCCAAAATTCAGTGGACACCGCACAAACTCATGAATCACTTTGTCATGACAACACGCTGAATAATCATAGAACCAAAGCAACTCTGGAAGCAACAGCAAAACAAAACAAAAGATCTCAGTGTTAAGCCCAATAAGGATCAAATAGCTAAAAGGAAACTTCATAATAATGACAAATTTAGGCAATGATGTCAAATTGGGTGCTAAGCTGCATAAATAATATGTTCAGATAGAATATGCATCAATACCAGACACAGTAATAAAATCTATGGGCCACTAAAACAACTTCATTATGCCCAGTTTTGGAGATTATTGTCATTCCAGAATCCTTATTCTGGGAAGTGTAATGAAGGATTATGAAGGATTTGGCTTTTTGCATTAAAACCAGGAAACAGCCCCTTCACTGTACACACAGTAACATGCAAAAACAAAGCACCTGTCCCACTAGCAGGCATCTGAGAGAGAGTTCATTACCACTTCTGAGGCAGGAGAGCAAGAATACAAGCCAAAAGCAGCTTTACTCAGACTCCTCTTTAAAACTCATGTTCCTCTTACAGAGATGGCACAAATGAACAACAGTAGAGGACGTGGAAGACTTTGCACCTCCATGGCAGAGGTGGACTAAGCTTGAGGAGAAAAAGCACTCCATTTATAGTAGTATTAGAGTGTGAAACACTCCTCACTCAGTATCTTCAACAGTGCCGGCAAGAATTCAGGGTGTAGTTCTGTGGCAGCACAAGTCCATGCACTCCGTACCTGCTGTCCCTAGCAGTGCATCGTGCTTGTACTGGTGTAAGCAGGCAATGATGGACAAGGAAAAAGCTGGTTCAGAGAAGTGATCAGGCCAAAAACTGCATTGGCTCACTTGGTAATTGCACACACCAATGCACAGTAAGAAGTGTGAAGCCAGCAGCAGAGGAGAAGCATGGCTTTGGCATCTATGCATTTCAGGCTCTGTGCCCAGGGGGACCTATTAGGATGGCTATCCTCTACCCCAGTGCTTGTTCTCTTGTCTGCATCATGCCAAGTGCTCGTGCAGATGTGCGGTTGATAAAAAAAAACAACAAAAAAACACCACAGAAAACATTCCCCAAAACACAAACCCACATTAAACAAAAAACACCCAGAAGCAAAACTGAAAAAAGCTTCCCCAGCTGGGTCAGGGCACTGATCTAGTTTATTGTGTTGCTGCACACATAGCTGACCTGTCAGTGTGCAAGAATGGGAATAGCAGTTGGGCCTTACTGCTGAATGTAAACTTTGAGTGCTTGCAACCATCTCTGATCTGATGTTCTAACCCACCGAGCGCTGTCACAACAGACAGATGGCAAATGCATCAAAACTGTATGCAAGACTGAAGGCGACATTGTAGGATAAAAATAAAAACCTTTCTAAAAAGATTTTTTGGTCATACAGTGTAATTTTTCTCTAGAACATCATTTTGTAACTAAACCACTTTCAAGTGGTTTTTGCAAGCAACCTTGCAAAAACCCTTGTAAAGCAAGCAAGCTTTTGGTATTCTCAGCATCACACAACAAGCCTAGAATATGACCCCTGGCTTTCTTGCTAGTACTTAAAAGATTTTGCATGTTCCCACTGAAATACATACTAAAAATGCTCTTGGATCTCCCTCCCTTTGCTACCGTATCTACCTGTCATCTCTCAGAAAATGCATGGGTGTAACTTCTTTACTTACAGATAGATGTTGTCAAAAGTGCCGTCTTTTTCACAAATGTTTAAGACATGATTCAACATTTTAGTTCCTGCCGAAAGGTAAACAGATACTTCAGAAAACCAGAAGGGCACAATTAAGTACTTAGCTAGGTGCTTTCTTGAGGACCGGCAGGTTAACTGTAGGTAGACCAAAATGACAGAGCTTGTGAAAAGTAGGAGAGGCAAATAAAACATGATGTGCAGGTATTTCACTGTCTCTCTGACTGCTCACAAACTTTAATTCACTGTTGCTTTGAAGAAAATAAAAACCCCCACAACAGCCCAGAAGCATATTTTAATACTAGCTTCAAGGTCTCAAACTCACCTCAAAATACGGTCAAAACAATGTATAAAGCAGTGAGAGCACTGGCAAGTTTTTCTACCAAAGACCTAGTAAAATAATTTAAAATAAAGTTATCTTTTCATTCCAGTTTATCAAAGCAAATGGGTTACTGTACGGTCTTGATTAATCTGGCCTATATATTTGAATTGTAGAGCAAAGAACAAAATGCAGTATAGACAGAAACCAGGTACTACCCCTGAGCAGCAATGATCAGTAGTGATGAAGATAAAATAAAGAGAAAAATCGTACATTTAGATGAGTGAAGGGAGAAGACAATGAAGGAATGTTGTGCTCCATTTCTGTATGACTTGCATACCAGCTACATACTGCTAACAAATGATTTCATCTCTCTGCATGAATTTTCACATCTACAGAAGCAGAGTATTTACATCATAGTCTGATAATACGGTTAAGATTAAAATAATTGGAAATCCTGAATTAAAAAATTCTACAGAATGTTCATTTCTGAAAGGCAGGGAAAAAAGAGCACATCATAAATCATACTCTTTCCCCCAAGTCCCTTCCAAAGAAATCAGTGGTCTAAAAGTGCACTAACTTTTAAATATCTGAAAGCACATTTAGAATGCTGCACAGCAATCTGGTTTCTCTGCTGACTCAGATACAAGAGATCCTCCTTACCTATTCCTAGCCTTCTGTAGGGTGCCAGGCAT
Source organism: Oxyruncus cristatus (assembly GCA_013399855.1). NCBI lineage: Eukaryota > Metazoa > Chordata > Aves > Passeriformes > Cotingidae > Oxyruncus > Oxyruncus cristatus. The sequence goes on from VXAY01002641.1 coordinate 780,492, forward strand.
CCAAGTGTCATGATATACAGTCTCTTCTGGTTCTGAGAGTGATCCACCCTACAGCACACTGCTCCCACTGCAATATCATTGAAATAGGCTGCCAGGGAGAGAAAGAAAGGATTATCAGTCACAAATCTCAAACTAAATATACAGCTCCTTCATTTACGCCCTAGATCTTCCTTCCTCCCTCCCCTCCTGCTAATTCTCCCATCCAGATAAAATATCATATACTGTGGGATTCACACCTGGAGTGAAGTTACCAGTGGTGCTCTAACACAGTGGATGCTTATTACCATTCAAACCAAGCAGCAATGAAACCAGGAGGTAAGCTGGCAGCACACAACTGTTTTCTGCTGGAATAGAAAACGTGCCTATTCCCAGTGGGATGTAATCTATTTAGAACAAAAACCTTATGAGTTTGGGACTGCTGCTTTTTTTGAAGTTCCCAAACAGTTATTTTTCATGATGTAAACCAACAAAATAGAAGGACCTGCTGTTCAAAACCACCATGGACAGCAATGATGAGCACTTCTGCCACCATAGCCCACAATTACTGGCAAGAACACTTGTACCTAATTTGGCTAGTTCGCCAACCTCCAGCACATCCTTGTAGAACTTGTCATTGTAGCTGACAGGAAAAATGACCTGGTTTAGCCTCTTCAGCTGCTTAATGTTGTGTGGCGTCACATCTCCCAGCTCGATCCGGCTACTGGAACAAATCAAAACATGCTTAACATCTGACACACTGCAAAATTTTTAAGGACACAAAAAATTAATTATTATATTTATGCTTAGAGAACTGTCCCACCTAATCAGCAGTTCAACATACATTTGAACTGCCATGTCCAACCCATAGAATTAAGTCTTATGTTGCTGGCTGATATAACTCCCAAACCTAATTTCAGTCAGTACTGTACAGTCAGAGATTTCTCAGGCTGCACTTTACACTAATGTACCATAGCACACACGTGTTTTCATTGTGTGGGAGACAGGAGAACACGAATCTCTGCAGAAGTATTAGCTTTAACTTTATACTGTTAATTTTCCTACCAATCATTAAGATCACAAGGGGAAAGAAAGGAAAACCCCAAAGAAAATACCAGAGGAACAGAAAGCTAGAATAGAGACCAAGGAAATTAAGTCCTTATTCATGCTTCATAGACAGCCTTAATTTTACCACCTATCAATATAAAGTTTATGCTTAGACAAAGTCACTATTAGACATATTTCTCTAAAAAGCAACAACACTGTGTGCAGCAAACATATTAAGCCTGTTAATATGCAAGTGTGCCCCTCTCAAGGTGGTATCTGCATCTACTACCATCATTTCCGAAGTAATTCTTCCTGCTGATTGAGAGCAGAGTCACAACTTCAAAATACCTGTACTGAATTATACTGAGAACAAACAGACCAAGCTTCTCTCTAATACTAACTTCCTGACAGAAACACTATATCCACAGAAGCAAACCTAAAAAAAACAAAGAAAACTAAATAAAGAGATCAGCTGCCTCTGCATAAATGTAAGCAGTTTTAACAAGGAACTGCAAGAATAAAAAATAAAAAACCCAAGATAATCAAAATCATTTCCCGAATGGTCATCAGAATACAAGGGCAGGTACAAAGCCAGTACACATGGAATTAGAAATGCACAGAATTCTCAGTTCACGTCGGCCCTGTTTTTACTGAATACATATGGGCAACCAGATTCTTTTCTGCCCAAACAGCAGGAGAGACACTGCTCGCCTTTTAGAAAAGAAATTAAATTCCATTTTCAAAGAAGCAGCTTTCTAAGATCCTTGTACATCAGGCTTGAAGTTCATTCTAGTAATGTGCTGCTTTCCATCTCCAATGTCTCTTGTGCTTAGACAGGTTGTTTTTCAGATAGCTTAATGCCTAGGACACAACAGCGTAAGTTAATTTAAATAACACAGTGACACAAAGAAGATATAATAAACAACAACTTATTTTTCTTTAAGAACTGCAACAAGCAATGCAGAGTATAATCTGCCTCTGTTTTATTAACTGACCTTGGTTATACATAAAACCCTCCTTAAATGATTAATACTCCAGGTATCAGGTTTAGTTGTCACTAACAATGACGGGTGATAAATGCACGACGCTCTCTGGGCATTGTAGTGCAGTCTGCAAAACTATCAGAAAAAGCTACAGGAATGGAGCCTTTAATGTTTACTTCAAGCACCATAACTTACCTTCACACCTACTTTCTCTTTTTATAGCAAAGAATAAAGTCTGGTTCTGCAGAGATATCAAGGCTCACCACTGCATGACACAGATCAGACAATCTCCCTAGTGATCCCTACAGAAGCTAAACAACTTGTAAGTAGGGCCTATCTTTTAGAGGACCACCATGCATAAATGGACAATTGACAATTTTGTAATTCTCCATAACATTAATATGTTCCAGTTACTACTTTGAATTAACGGACGGCATTTACATATCAACTTTGCTGACTACAAAGCTTAAACTTTTTGTCACACATTTGCCAAAGAGATTAAAAAGCCCCCTCATGTCAAGCATCTCATGTCAGTGTGAGTTCTTGCAAACCCTTCCAGGCAGCACATGTCAACCTTTTTCCTCCAATTGCAATGGCAATTGCTAAGCAATGAACCCTTGCAGTTTGCCCCTAAGCTCTGCTCAATTGTACAGCCATCTCCTGAGAAGCATCTCACTACGTGGACAGTATGTTCTCCAACAGTGATTTCAAGAACGACAGAAGAAGAAACAGATTCCATATTCTTGCATTTCACCCATGTCAAGACACTCAGGCATACTATAGGCAAAAACAACAGGTTATACATCTAAAGTTTCTTTCTATAAACCACTACATTATGCTGAAATAGTCTGCAGTATCCCTTTTCTGTGAGTCCTACCGCAACCAGCCCTTTGTTCACAGCCTTTTCCATCTTCTAGATTATTTTTGCTCTCAAGACGCCTTTCTTCATGTTTGCCATTTGCTAAATTCCTTTGATAATTCTATTCCAACACACAGTAACTTCTGAGCTAGTAAGGATGATCTCCTCACACCACAGAAGTTATTAGATGGTGGAGAAACTGCAATGCTTGCTTTATGCTCAGCTGTTCAGCCTAGCGTGGCAGGGCTTCTTCAGGCACATAGAAGGCAAGTTGTGCCCTTTGCTAATCCCAGCCAGCAGTGTTGCTACCTCTTCCTCACAAAGGGCAGGAATAAAATCGTGGCATGTCCGTTCCTGGGTATATTTCTGTCTGTGAGAGAGTTTTGCTGGAGCAGAGCACCTCAGTAATCTTGTACTAGAAGGGAAGAGAAGACTGAACAGCCTCCTTTGCTGCCATCTGCATCAGAGTGGAAACCAAAGGGAACAGGCCTCAATTGCCCAAGGAGGCCAGATTAGCTGCAGCATAGGAGGTCAGTGAGGGAAGAGACAAATCTCACACTCATATTTAGTCATTGAAAGCCTAGACCTTTTTTCCAAGTGATAGTATATTAACCTTGGTAATACTTCTTTTATATCAGTAGTTCCAAGCTTCAATAGATCAGCAATGCTAGCATGATCAACGCACAGCAAAGTGGTGAACTCACAGCAAAGTAATGAACTCACAGCAAAGTTGTTATACAGCAAGTCCCTTTTGACACTTGAGCAAAAATCTCTGACACAGACCATCATCAGGCAGTGTGTTTTCTAATATTATTTTAAAATTAATTAGTTACTAATAAAACAAATGAGGCATTAGAAGGCAGTCACTATGAAGTATTTATGATGCCAGTGCAACAGGACAGACATAGTATCACAGGTAGCCAGGTCAGGATGTCTAAGAAAAGGACCATGGCAAGAAGACAGACCTTCACTAAGGAGGTTTCAGACAGACAATAAATAAATAAATAACTGCAGAAGCAGAGTCTAAGGCTGCTGGTAGCTGCTGAGCCAAGACATCACCTCTGAGACTGGCATCAGGCCAGAGAAACGAGCTCCAGTAGTAGGTGTCTAAAAGGTGCTTGTTGACAGATTTCCTTGAGCCCTTAGACTTCCCCCCTCTATCTCTCACCACTTGCCACATTCACTGCTGTCTCCTGCCATCTCCTGCTGCCTGCCTCCTGTGCTCTGTCACTAGCTGGTTCCTCGCTGCTTGAGAGTTGCACCAGGGCCAATATTTTATCCTGGAGGAAAATACGAAAAGGGTTTGAGAAACACTGCAGGAAGCATAAATCAATATGCTAAATACATCTGTTTAAATAGTATGCACTAAAACCATAAATTACTTGAATGTATAGTACTAGCTGATTAAATCAGCACCACATCTATTACGCACAAAAACATTTAACAAGCAAACTAAATGAGGACGTGGAAAGGAAGACCCACATCCTGAGAGTTCATCATTTTGCCTGAGGACAGTGTGGCAAAAGTGCCACTGTGGCTTTCAGTAAAATCATGGGAAAGTTGGCACTGCTGCCAAAAGCAGCAGTCTTGCTGTCCCCAAGCCACACATTCTTGTCTTCTTTTCGGCACAAACATTTGTGCAACAATGTGGTGAACCAACACCAATTAAAACTAACCTAGCCAAAAAAAAGAAAAGTTTAGTTTTAACCCACATCAGTCCCCTGACTGGGTTTACCACACAAGTATTTTGCCAGTATTAAGAGAAAACAAGTTGCCGGAGGCAGAACTTGTTGGTTCTTGAACAGAAGTGCCAGCCTATTCCAGTTTAACCTGGAAGCACTGCGCAAGAGCAGCACGGGGATGTAGATCTCTCACTATATCTGTGAACACAGTACAATGTCTAGCCGATATTGTGCTACACTTTAGCATTCACAGAACAACATATCCTTTAAGGATTTAAAAAAACTACTCCAAATATCCAAGTCAAAGCACCTGTAACAGACGATACAAAGTGATCACTCCCTTCTTTTTACTGGAGTAAAGCAAATCGCTTTGTGGGGCTTTTTTATTTTTTTTCTTTCTTTCTTTTTTTTTTGGTTTGTTTTTTGTTAGTTTGTTTTTAACAGCTAGTTACAACTAGACCTGCTTCTTCAAGCTCCCTCTCAGCCAAATCGGTAATGTAAATTTACCTTCTTAGCTAAGGTCTGATTGGGCCAGTCCTATGCATTTCCACTCCATAGAGGGTGTACCAGAAATACCTATAATCTGGTGTTGCAAAATAAAAAAATAAATTACGAGCCCAAATGAGAAGAACATAAATATGTGTACAGAGCCTGAAGCACCCAGAAGGGACATGCCCTTCCTTAACAGATTATTTGACTCTATGGTGCCAATAATATTACTAAGAAAGTACACGCTACTGACACCCTATATCTCAAATGGTACTCCATGGAGCATGCAATGGTCAACTGTACTCCATCTTAACTTCTGGAACAAGTCAATCACCCACCCCAAGCAACTATTTTTAACATGGAGGAATGAGGGACTCCTGCGTCATCATGTCAGGCCTCTTACTACTACAGTGTTCTACAAATCCATACCCTTTCCTCGCTGGAATAACAGCCCTCTGAAGCTACTTATACATCTTCCATTGTTAGGCTGTTCCCAAGATACCATTACTCTCATAGTTAGTCTTTCTTCTGATTTCCATCCTAAATGTACTCAAGTCTATCTATATGCTGTCTGTAGATGATGCATACCAATAAAGCCCATCACATGTGCCTTTTCAGAAAGTTATGATCTCTTTATACTTTTCTTCTTCTAACCAAAGCCAAGCTCTTGGCCTCCTCTAAGATTGGCTCTCAAATCCTACTATTCTCATGCTAGCTCTTCTTTACATTCCTTCAAATTAAAGTTAATTTTCCTTAAACACAGCTAACCAAAACTGCTGATAGCACCCCAAACACTTCCCATTGTCTTGTATAATGGAATAAGTTTTTCCTGTCTCTACCAGAAGCCTTTTCCTGACATACCACAGAATCACAGAATATTCTGAGTTGGAAGGGATCCAACAAGAATCTTCAAGTTCAACTCTTAAGTGAATGGCCCATACAGGGATTGAACTCACAACCTTGGCATTGTCAGCACCAGGCTCTAATCAATATCCCAGGATCCCTGCATTTCTCACAACTGCAACACTCTGTGACTTGATTACTGGGGAAAAAACACTGAAACTTCACTAGTAAGGGGAACTGGTTCCTGCTGTGTAAGGCTGCTATTTGTTAAAAGCTCACAGCAATGCTGCCTAGTGATGTAAGAGCAGAAGTGAGGAATGATCCACAAAATCCAAATGGAAGTGTGACTTTAGTGAGGTGACATGCACCAGTTACTGAAACTGGATGTATGCCCAGAACATTGGCATTAACACTCCTGCTCTAGCATGCCAATGCCCTAGTATCCTTCAGGCACTGGCTAGAAAAAACCTCACACTTTTTGTAGAAACAAATGCAATTCCAACTAGTCCCAATGCAGTTGCATTCCTCTACCTGAAGTTTACTCCAGGTCTGTTATTTAAACACAGTCTTTTTTTCCTACAATGCCTTAAATTTATAATGGTGGAAGTAACACAGGCTAAATGAGACACTAATGTTACTTACGCTAAGACTGCCTTTTGCTCCTCAACATATCCCAAAGGAGAACTGCTACACAGAATGACAGCTCAAGAAGCAGCCAATTTCCAGAGTTACAGTTCAGGAGGAAACACAAACTCAGTCCCAGGGAATATCAAGTACTGAATACTTGTTTAGAATGAACATCAGGGAGAAAAAAAGGGGAATCTTGAGTTTCTTAAAGCTGTAAGAATCTCAGTCACATTCAACTTTAAATAGTGCAAGCCCTTCCCCAGAGGGATGTGCCTGACTGAAACAGATCTCCACGTAACTGATAGCTGGGCTCGGCTTATTGAAGGCATCTGGCACGCTAAATTTAGCAGAGCTGTATCTGAAACTCGCAAAACTTACTGAGGTACCGTCAGTCAGGAGAGCGAGTGCGGAGAAATGGGCCCTAACAAATTAAGAGGACTTCAGAGAAGGTTTGTCACCTGCCAAGTGGCCAGCTAAGCTTTACTGCTTCTATTCCGGCTTCAAGTCAAAGCAGGAGTCTAGACAGGATAATCCACTCATAAAATAAAACCAAACCAGAATGATGAAAGCTATAGACCTGAAGGGTGTGGCTTTGCTTAGAGTTAACTCCAAGGCCAAAAGAGCCTCTCCAGTGTTTTGGGTTCTGGGGTTGTTGGGTTTTTTTGGTTGCTTTGTTTTTGTTTGGGTTTTTTTTTTTAATAGATGATCTGTCTTGCTAGGCACACAGGTTAATCTAGTTCTTGTGGGCAGACCAGTATGTTTTCCATTATCTCCAAGATCTGTGGGCTGTGTATCTGCTCTGCTTCACTTGTCAGAAAACCAGAAAAATACGTACAAAACAAGCACGGAAAAATCTTACCAATTTGCTTCTGAGTCCCCCTCATCTTCTTTAGCCCCGCTTACAACTGAAAAAATGTATTTGCACGACACTTGATACCCTGCTGCAGGCCTGCAGAAGGGCACAGTGATGTACAGAAGAAAGCTAAGAAATTTTAGAATCAGAATTATCAGAAGACTTTATTCAAGACTTGTAATGGATCTCACTGTGAATAGATTTCACTGTCATACATCATTATTCCCCAAGACACACTTCAGACCCTCCTTGCCTCCCTCATATATAACAAAACCCCCCCCAAACAACAAACCCACAGCACATTACAGTCAAGTTTCTTTATTTTATTTGGATATCTCACTCTGCTTCAACCTAGAAAACCCGACCACGTACAAAAGACTGGCCAGTCTCCACATGCAAGAAGCAGATTATGCTATAATAGCCTCACAGTTTTTCCAGCCTGAAAAAGTTCTTTAAGAGTTGTACTAGACCTCAAATCTAGGCTCAACCATGATCGCAAAAAACCCCCCAAAAACCCTCCCCCGCCAAAGAAACACAACCCTAAAGCTAACACAGCAGCACAATCATGAAGCACCCCAGCTGTCCAGATTATGCAAGCGCAAGGGGAAGTAGTGAGGTTGCTTCAACAAGTGTCAAATAAAAATAACTTTTGATTTTCTTAGGAAAGTTTATCTCATTCTGCAGTTGGATATAAAAACCAGGAATCACCATGCCCAGCTGACAGCATTTTCAAACTCCAAAATATCAGAAATAAATACAGCTGGCCTGTAACAGAAAAGCAGCCATACATACATCATTTAGTTGCCTATAGCACTCTGATGCTTCAGAGCACCTCACAAGGTTAAGGCCTAGATTTTAACTGTCTATCCCAGGTACATCAAAGTCAGGTGAAAGAGGAAACAACTTGTCTGTGATCATATAGCAGATAAAGAGCTGCCAGAAATGCCAACTCTCCATTGCTCGTCTAACCACTTTTCCTTCCTAGTCAAGTAAGCTCAGAGGAACATTCAGATTTTGATACATGATTGCAAAGCACAAGTACTCACTAGTTTGAAAAAAGCTTTGCTCAAAAATAATTTTGTGTCTCCATTACCTATATCCTGAGATATCTTATAAATTACTGCCCTTTTCCATACTCTCAGTGTCCCCACATACAAAAATTATAACCCTCACTTGCCTCCCAGGAGATCATGACCCTTCACTAATTAGTGTTCATGAAGTACCTAATGATCATCAGGTAAGAACACAGGCTGACATTCAAATTCAAAATAGAAGTGATGCTGGGTTTACAAAGTACCTTATTTACATAAATATAGCTCGAGGGCACTTCTAGTACTTACATTAGACAACAAACTATAGAATTGATGTATCAGGAGAAAATTATTTTTCTGCTTCCCACAAACTATTTCTATAGGTCACTGAAACACCCTTTTCTTACAAATGCCTGTGTCCATTAGAATAATTAAAAATAAAGTCAGGTCATTATAGGTTTCCTGCCTTTGGATGTCAGTCCAGGAGTTGGTGGGTTTTTTTAAGGTGTTCAAATCACACGTTATATTAATAACATACTTGAAAAATTAACAGAGTGTACTATCAGTTTTATGTGTCTACCTTAAAACATTTCTAAAGCAACAATCATTGTAAGCACCTAACTTACAAGCAAAAAAAGCTATTTCCCCCCTTCCCAATTTTCAGTAAGAAATAATTGCCCTCAAATGAAAATTTATCCTAAACAGCTAAAACCAAACCAAGTCTCCTTTAACTGCAATTTTCAACCTAATTTGTGATCTTTACTGACAAGTAATTCCAAGTACCATGTACAGAAAACTTTCATAAGCCTTCAATTGCTGCCCTGAGTCTCACCTTTCACCCCATACTCTCAAGAGAACATAAATGCAATGCTCAGATGGTAGAAATCAGAAATTTTTCAGGGTTAGAGATTTTAGTCTGCTAAGGGCCAAAAATCACATAGAGCCTGGAAAAGAACACGGAGGGAGAAGGAAGGCCAAGTGAGCTCAGGAAGTACTTCATGCATGAAGATCTTACCACACAGCACAGTATTTTATTTTCAATTAACTAAAGAAAAAAAAAAATCTCTCCCCTAGGAAAATTCAAATATCTTAATCTTAGTCACCTAGTGTGGGCACTGTTGTGGAAATGGTTTTAGCTCAGTTTTCTATAAAGCCTTGTTTAATGTCCTTTTCGTAATGAATTAATTCATTATGCTTTGACACAAATACAGTTATCCCATTTCAATGTTGTGCTTCTCCACTCTCAGGTCTTCAGGTCCAAGAGTCTCTAACTGGTTAGTCCAAGACTCTAACTAGTCTCACTAGTTATTCTTCTGTGCATAGACTGCTTCCCTCTTCCCCCTTGCTTCCCAAACTCAAATCTCCCTCCTGACAAACTTCTGCTTTACAACTCCACATACTCCACTTTTTCCCTTCCCTCTTTCAGCAGGGAGCAGAAAGTAATTCTGACATTGCCTGCCTCACTTAGAGCAGTAGGGATGGAAGGAAATACTGCACTTCTCTCTTATTGATTCCCAAACAAAGATCCAACTTCTGTTCTCTCCTCCACCTCCTCTGGGTAAAAATATCTAGCGCCTTCTCAGATTATTGGGCTGAGCACTTCTGATGGTTGCCAAATGGGCAGGCTCTTCAAGTTCTGAATAATTTCCACTTGGATAAAAGTATTTTGCTGGCTCAACCATCACCCATTATTCCCCATTTTAGAAGAGATTTAATGTGGCAAAGGAGGATGCATCATTTCTTGTCCTCAGGAGATGGCAGCAGAGTCTGTGGTATTTGGTGATTAACTAAAGATACTATAATTTTCATAGAAGTGTCCCAAATTAGCAAGCCAATCTTTATATTAACTAGCATGCAAAAAGAACTGAATGGTCAAACAGCACTCAAAAGCCAAGACTGGGCTCTGAAGTGCTTCAATAAAATAACCATAACCCCTATGTTACCCTCCTACCCTCCCAATCCTTCCTACTTCGTGGAATGTCTTAATCTGGTTATGGAATTAAACTCAAAAAGGGTAAGAGTTACAAATCAGGTTAAAGTACCTATAATAAACTGTAGTGAGTTTTTTATAAACTCATTTAGAAGCTATTAAGCCATTTGTAAGCATCCATATAGGCAAGATCTAAATTTACCATCCATGAAATTAAATGTAGAGAGTATAGCTCATACTTGGACATTTCTAGGTTCAGAAAAAGATTAAAAATAAACAACGATTTTCAAGCTCAATTACCTTTTTTTGTCTCCAGTGCATATGACAATTCAGCAGTTTTCTCATAAACTTGGAACTTCCTCCAAAATACGTTAAGCTTAGCACTGTGCCTAACGAATGGAAACGAATCAACAGCTCTGCACAAACTCCATCATACTAACTCAGGAGAGAAAAAGCCCTCCCTGTTCTCGTGAGAAACACGCACAGCTTCAGGACCTTGAAAGGTTTACTTTGTGAATCCTGGCCAAACAAGCAGAGATACCAAAGTTTACCATAATGATTCCCTGTACTTTAAAAACACTAGCTATGTTTCTGTTATGTTCAGTACTCCCCAGCTGTGATGTCTCTCCTACAAAGGCAGCCAGAATAGCACTAGCCTGGAAAGCCTCTGGGTTAGGAAGGTCTCTGTGGTAGCAGACACCTGCTATGAAACATGCAGTCTTAAGGACTCTTCTACAGCAAGTCAGGACCCTTAGAAACTACAAAACCTGAGACATAACTGTAAACACGTAGAAGTGAGAGGCAGCCTTCAAGGAATTTCTTACTCAAAAGTAGTGGACCTTACTTTCTGAGGCAGTTTTAACACACAGCACTCTGCTCTCTGTTTCAATGAGTTTTTCATCACATGGCTCAACACATGCCGCCACATGACAATCCCACAGGTGTTTCCCATCAAAACTGCAGTTTGGTCAATGTAACAATGCACATGCACAGGATCATAGGCACTGGGCCCTGCTCAGAACATGCACTATGTGCTCAGTGTATCCGACAGTCCCGGTCACGCAGCAGGTACATGCTGGTACAATGGAGCATGCAGGTCCTGCAGTACCCTCGTGCAACGTGGTCTTTAGGGAAGGCTGGATGCCTTAAGTCTCCCAGGTTTCATCTGAACTGAAACAGGTCAGAAATGTACCCTTACTTTAAGATATCAACAGGTCACAGACAGCAATAAGCAAATGCTCAAGAATCCATGCAAGATTTTGTCTTCTCCTTAAAACCAGTAGCTTAAGGACTGTAATGAAAATAAAAAAACACTGAGCAACAAGTGAATCAACATCCTGAAAGCAGCAAAGTGCAGGGAGTATTATTTACATCTGCCCTACAAAAACAGCCAAATTACTACACACAGTAGAACCCGAGCCCCTCCCGCTGGTATTTTTCCTCATGCAAACCCAGTTCTAAAATAGATTTTCAAATTCCAGAACTAACAATAACAACATTTAGGAATACAATAAATGAAAAAAGAAATGAATCTCTAGAGAATCATGAGGCCCAGCAACAGAACAGTGAATTACCTCAGTTTTTCAAGCCACTTTCAGAAAAAGAGGGAAACATATGAGACTCTACACTATTTAAATCATTCAGAAGGTGAAGACAGAGTGAACACAAAGGCAAGTATCACCAGTAAAACCAGGTGGGAGCTAATAGCAATTACCAGTTCAGAAGCTGTTTAACTCACCAAATAAGAGAAAACCCACAAAATTTTAAGCAGCTGAGAAAGCAAAAAACTATCTCTGAAGCCAGAGGTCCTTAGTAGAGGAGGTCACAGACACTACAACCTGCTATGCATTATTAACACATATCTATGTGCTATTTTGAATTCAGAGAGCTAAGAAAGAGGGCTGCAAGTAACACGGTTCAATCTGAATCCTTTAGATCTGAGATTTCAAAACGTCAGTGAACTTAACAGATTCTTCTTTAATTCTTTGTCTGCCCAAGTAGACTCTTCATAACTACAGCTGACATTATGTGTCTTAGCACTCCCCTAAATCATCTCTGCCCTTTGCGGTGTGGGTTACAATGCAACACATACACTCCCAGAAGAAGTAGTCAGATGGAGTCAGTTTGTTTAGAAGGACTTATCCGCAATTTTGGATTCAATACTGAAGACAAACCAGATCCCTTCAAGCACATCAGTTTCTGTATGTGGGGAACTGAAGCTTTAGATCTATTTTTGGAGCCATCTTCTGACAGTACTTTAGGGATCTTCACCGATCTTTGTAACTTGACAAACAATTTGGATTTGTTTCAAAGTACCCCTGTGTAATTTATATATTCCTTTTGAAATATTCTCTAGTCCTTTGAGTTTCTCATTGTATTTAAATGGGGTTATTTTTCAATTTGAGTTCTGTCGGCGTATTTGCCTCCACTTGAAATTTTAGAGAACACCTGGATTCAATATGAGAATCTGCACAAGAATATGAATTTATTCTGCACAAGAACTTGCTGCGTGGTGCTAACAGTGTTTTGGCAAGACAGGAATATCTCTTCAAAGAGATGAAGGAGTACCAGAAAAGCACAGAGCCCAAAGGATAAGTCTTGAAGTTGAACCAGTGATAAAACTGCCTTTAAGTGAAAGTAAAGTAACAGAAATAAAGTTTGGTGCTCTGGAAGCAGAAGAGGGGTATGTAGGTTTTTATTCCATAGCTTTTTATTTTTAAAAAAAAAAAGTTATGAAAGGTAAAAGTCTGCACAAAATGAGAACTCCTGAGCAGTGCAAGCACAGCCATGCTCAGTCCCTTGAGGAGCACCACTGCACAGTGCACAGCTCTGGCTGTGACCTGCCAGGAGACCCCCACAGCTCTGGCCAGACATGCCCAGGCTGCTTTCCCCCTCACACATCCAGGTCCCAGTAACCCTGTCCCACAACTGACACACAGCCAAGGTGAGGCTAAGCTGTAGCAAACAGCAGGACGGTCAACAAAGGATAAGAGGAAACCCAGTTCCGTCGCGAGTGCTGCAGAACAACAATCACGTCAACTGCCACCTTGCCTGGGCTGATCCTGCTGCCACCCTCCTCGCAAACTCCACTGTCCTCATTACAAGGTGACTAAGAGTGGGGGTGCCCTGTTCTATGCAGGGTGGTACAGGTGGATAAAGGGTTGTCCAATACCCCAAACACACCTATTTAATGTCAGCTAAGAGTCACCTTATTTGCAATCATTGCTGAGCCTTTCTACAGACACCTGTCAGCCCTCCACGATGTCTGAAGCTGCTTACACGCTGTAAGAAACAGCTAAGAGTCTGTTATCAAGCAGTCTTGTGTGACCTCACCCCAATTGCTAATAAGCTAAACCCCTTACCATTTCTTAGTAAAAGCTTAAGTGCTTCAGATTCCATTCACCCTGCCTTAAGCTGCCAAACTGGAATAATAATACCCATCATTGCATAACACCAGTTTCAAGGGGACTGGTTTAATGCTCTTTTGAGAAGCAGCTGTGGAAATCTTCCTTTGTGAGAATGACGAAAGTAAGGTACAGGAGCGGAACGATCACATTTCATGGAGCTGAAAGTGATGCTGAAATTAATAAACATTAGGCGATTTAACCAACACTGAAAACCTGTCCCAAAGTGACCTGCACAAGGTCAGACAGGTCATCTGACACCAAAGCAGAACGGAGAGTCTAAAGGCCCCCAGTCTCCTGCTCAAACACGGCACCTCGTTGCCCCCACTGAGCAGGAAATCAGTGTTTCAGCCAACCACGCCTGAAATCTCCGGTTTTCAAGACTCAAAGACAAGTGATGGCAGGCCGAATGGAGCGTGCAACAGAAACGTGACAGAGAACACAGCTCGTTTGTCATCCATCCACGCCGCACAGCCTCCACGTAGCAATTAAAGACTTAAAACACGACAAAAAATGCTAAGAGGACATTGCACACAATAGCGCTGCAAAACCACACACGCCCGAGGCTGGCAGCTTTTTCGCAAAGACCGAGCGGCGCTTCTTCGCTACTGCCACACAAGGACGTCAGCCCGGCCAGGCAGGGGGGAGAGCCGGGCCCGCATCCCCGTCCGCAGAGCGGATTCTCGGACACCGCAGGGCGGGATCCCCCCACGAGCACGCGGAGCCGCCGCGTCCCGCGGCCCCGGCGCGGAGCACCCGGAGCCCCCGCTCCGGCGACGGCACAGCCCGGAAGGCGCGGAGGCTCCCGCGGGGAGCTCCTGCTCAGCCCCAAGGGCTCCCGCGGCACCACCGCCGGCTCTTCTCCCCCGAGAGGGACTCCCCCGGCACTCGCACCGCGCGGGGCCCGTCCCCGAGGGCGGGAGGGACGCGGCGACATCCCCCGAGTCCCGAGGCGGCGGCACCGTTTGGCGCCCCGCGCCTCCCGCC
>VXAY01002641.1:795539-828987 GCA_013399855.1 Oxyruncus cristatus
CGCGCACGCGCTTGGCCCCGCCCCCGGGGTGGAGGAGGAGGGGAAGGCCCCCGCGTGACTCGGGGCGGGGCGACAAGGCTACCACGTGGTGCAGGACGGCCAATCATCGCGCCCTGCTGCGCCAGGCTCGCCTTTGCCCGGAAGCGGCCCGAGCTGGGCGGGTGAAGCTCCGCCCGGAGTTGGGCAAGGCTTGCACCGGGCACTTCCGGTGCGCGGCGAGGTCCGGCGCGGCGCATGCGCGCGGGGCCCGGCGTCAGCTGATCGAGTGCCGCCTTTGCCGCCGTCGCTGCCGGGGGGACTCGGGCGGATCGGGCGCGCCGGGCCGGCCCAGGTGAGGCGCTCGGGTCCTTCCCCCGCCCTTCACCGCTCCCCTCGCCTTTCCCGAGGTGTGCTCGCAGGGTGTCCTCCGCTCCGGTGAAGCGGGGGCTCGGCTCCCGCCGCCCCGCTCGGTCTCTGCCCGGGAGCGGCTCGGGGTCCCCACGGAACCGCTCCCTGAGGCAGCGCGGCCCCGGCCCTGCGGAGCGGGTGTCGCTGGGTCCCCCGGGCAGCCGACCTTTATGGAGCCGCCGTGTCCCAGCGGGAAGGCGGCCGGGTGTTTCCCGGTCCTGCTGCTCAGGGAGATGAGATCTGGAAGCGAAGCAGCTCCTGAGTGAGAAACGTCGATCTCGCAGACGCCCAATGAAACACCCCAGGGTTATTCCAGAATCCCCTATAAAAAAGGGAAGGGGTGATAGTGGCCGGGTTTCAGTGCCGGGTCATCCCACCATCTTGAGTGGGTGGAACTGAGTCTTTCTGTGCCTTGACCGCAATCCAACAGAGACGAAGCACCAAGGTTATGGAGCAGGAATGCTGCTGGGGGCTTCTGACTGCAGCCTTAGCTCAGTCCTTAGCCGAGGAGCCCACGTGTTGTTTTGTGATTGAATACACTGATGGCACATCAAATGCAATTCCCGTTCCTGTAGCTAGTGAAAAAATTCTGGTTTAGGTGAGGTGTTCCAAACGGCACACTTAATATTCACTTACAGGCCAGAAAGAAATTATACATGACTGGATGGTATTGTGCACGTTTCCGTTGAGAGTGACATTGCAGTATGTGATGTGTCAAGATCCATCCACTCCATGCAGTTGCCCAAAGTGATGTACTTTCTTAGGAAGAAATAATAGAAAGTAAAACCTCCCTTCCTAAAGCTTTACTGACTTCCTTCAGAGAACTTGCACTTCTGCTGGGCATAAAGGCAGTTTTGTGATAGTTTTATTCATTGTAATGCAATACTTCAGCAAAGTACACTGGCTATTTGATCTAGCACGGTATTTCAAATGCTAATACCACTTGAAGTGGAGAGGGGCTGGACAAGGAGGAAAGCCTACTGACAGACTGCTAGAGGTAATTTACTAGCCCACGCCTTGGTGGCACTTCAGCAAGAACATGCCAAATACAAGCTGGCATTTGGGAGTGGAAGTTTGGGTAGGTGAGGCAGATCCTCAGTATATTGTAAAGTTGCTGTATTTGTGCTGACTTTGACACTGCAGATCTGCAGTAGCTAATGTTTGGCTTTTCTGTGCAGTATTTTTAAAGGCCTTTAAATGACCAGCAGATATAAATATTTAATTGTATCAACATTTTATTATTTTCCACTGAAGAGTGTGTGAAGTGAGGTCAGAGTCTACAGGTCTTTAAATTACCAAAAATAATGCATCTTATTTTTTCTCTGCCTGTTAGTTTCTTAAGTGAAATCTTCTGGAAAAGTTTTATTATTTTATGTGGGAAACAAATTAGTTTTAATTTTGTAATCAGGTGACAAAGTGTGACATTCAGAAATACTAAATGACCATGGGCATCAACTTGAGAGTACAGGGACGGAGAGATTGAGGCAATGGTGGAAAACGGCTGCTGGCATCAGCTGACTGTGCAGATGGGGGTTGAAGTCTTGTGTTGCAATAGTAACATGAGATCTGTTTCCTGTGAATGCAGCCTTTTCATTTTCCAAATCAAGAATTATTTTCTGCAGATAGTGCTAATATTAGGGTGGAGCCATGAACAGTAATGTTTGCTTAACTCTTCTAGAGCGTTAGATTAAATTTAGCCTTTATTTTGGTCTAAGTATGTATTAGCAGCTTTATACCTCATTAATCTTGACTTAAAGTCTGTGGGCCTCACTGTGCTTGTGTTATCTAAATTTTTTTCCCAGTATGACTTTGTGGATTTATCTTCCAGACTCACATGGGTGCTGGAACTGCCTGTTGTCATCCAAAGCTGCTGTAGACCAGCAGGTTACTAAATGATTTCCCTGAAGAGACATTTAGAGGCACTACACTTTACCTCTTGTGGTTGGATACCATGATAGTGTCTCTTAGGGTTACTGAGCCCTGAAAATTCCAATCGATGGTTTTCCCTCATGGTTTTAAATTGCATGTTTGTGAGCTAAGGCCATGTTCCTGGTTACTGTTGTAGAAAGAGTAAAGAGATGGTGTTGACCATAAAATGTTGAATGCTATTGCTGGCGGAGTAGTAGTTCCCCTTTTTCTTTCTCTGTCTTTTAAAAAACCCTATGAAACATAAACCATGCAATAACCCAATGCTACATTGCCTGAAATAGTTTCTTTCCTCTGTAATTGTCTCGTTGGTTAAAAAGTGGGGGATTTTAGGCTTGGAAATATTGAGGTATTGTTGAACAATGGTATCCACATGATTTTTTTTAGGCTGGAATTGTACCAAGGAAAACAGACCATTTAGTCAACTGGAATATCATGCTCATTCATTCTGACTCAATATCTTAAAACATGTGACTTCTTTAATCTTCCAGCTGGGCAGAGAAAAATGGGGACCTACTCCAGCAGAGGAAGTAGAATGAATCTAAACTTTTAAACCTTTTTTTCCTATATGGATTACAGTAGTCACCTAAAGGTCCAACATGCAAAACTGGCTTAGACTGGATCTTCTGGTTGTCATTGTTGTACCTTCTGTTGTTATGAAAAGGTTTTTTGTTCCTCTTTGATGTGCCTTCTCTCCTTTGAGAGTGGACAGCTAAGCTTATACTAAATTCTTGGGTTTGGTCATCTCTCGTGGCAGTAAGTTCTACAGTCTCAAAGATATGTTTTGTTTGGTTACTTTATTTCATCTGTGCATTCATTTCTCCTATATTTGCCAAACTCTCAAGTCCAGCAAATCCATGCCTTAGAAAGGATGACGATTTGCTGCCAGCTTTCTAGACTTCCATATATTATATGGCTGCTCTAACAGACTTTGCCTTCCAAGGCCTGGCTTTACTGAAATGATACACTTACTCTGAAAACCTGTAAAGATGTATATGGCTTAATCCTGAAAGTCTTGGTCTAGCAGACCTTGTTACTATCACTTCACCAGATGGCAAAAGATCAGTTTTAGGTGAATTTATTTTCTTGCTTCCTCAGTTTGACTACTCCTCTGAGTTTCTGTAACAGTAAATTTCACTGTCACTGCTTACTCTCTTCATAAATCATTTGTCTGACAGTGGTCTAATACATGCATGGTGCCTCTGGACAGTTCTGTTTTGCCATAGTTATGCTTGCTTCCCAGAGTGGTTTGTGGTTCATGGAAAAGAGAGGTGGTCTGGATGTCAGTTGTGATGCCAGTCTGTGTTCTGTGCCTTAAGCGTGAAGAGCAGTCCTGTTATGGTTGGAATGTCATGTGTGAGGAGGTATGGAAGGTTATGGGAAAAGCCATTGACTTTATAGAGAGAAAACTGTATCTGTATTGGAATAACTTACTATATCTGGACAAAAGCTTTCGGGTATGCAAGTTTCATATAACAGCCTGAATTAACAGCTTTTTAAAAACTGAGCAATGAAACTGCATCTACCAAGAAGCTCAGTTCGTGAGGTAAACATTTGTCATTGTTACACTGTATCATTACTCCATTTCCCACTATGAAAGTAATAGCTTAAAAAGCAGCTCTCCAGAAAAAAATTAGAATGGTGTTTCTGGCTAAATGCAGATAACATTGATAAGGATGCCTAACAAGGAAATTCTATTATGTGAATTTCCTGTAAATCCTTGAAATTTTGAGGTTTTGTTATGACGAGATAAATTTGCATCACCACAATATGTAGTTTAACAGTGTTAAAATTTAATATCTTGGAGGGGTGCTGGCTATTCTAAAGAAGCTGTAAATACTTCTTTGTATACTTGAATTGAACAGAAAATCTCCAAATGTGACTTCACTTGCTTTAAAATATAAAGATGAAGTTTTCCATTACAGGAAAAGTCAACCTCAATGAAATATCCTTTTACTAGAATCCAGTGCTAGTAGTGTGTTGTGATTCCAGCCAGGTGTTTCATTATGCCAAAGGTGCTATAAAAGAGTACTTTTCTCTGCTAGGGGCATTGGATCTTTCTCAAAGACTTTCATGCAAACCTACTCCTGATTCAGCTCTTCAAACTAGCTGCCAAATACCTTGTATAATAAACTGAAGATTCCACAATATCCTAACTTTAAAGATGATCTGAAAGTTAAGTGTAATGATGAAATAGTTATTCTAAACTTGTGCTCAGTATTTTAGCTGTTACACCGAGAGAAAGGGAGTTAGGCAGTGGTGACACCTAAAGGGGAACCCCCATGTGTTTTAATGAGCCCAAACTATTAGTATGTTTCTGTATGTAAAACTGAGCCTGACTTAAAAATCTAGCAACAGTTGTTTTGTGAAATTGCACACTTATATCTGTTGAGGTCAGATCTTCAACTATACTGAACTTTACTAAAGTTTACTGCTGTAGATGCTTACAGCTTTGTGTTCTTCTCATTTGAATGTTTCTCGTCTTAAAGGTTAGAACCATAAAAAGTATTTCAAGTTACAGTGTCCAATACACCTGAAAGAAGAGTGACTTTTACTTAATAAAAGCAAGGGTGGATTTTAGTTTGGCAGTAATGGTTAATGAAAATTGCTCATGCAGAGGAAATGACTGAGCATTACACTGAGCAGATGGCTGCAGAACTTTTCAGCCCTAGCAGCTAGATGACAGGATCAGGATAAGAAAAGAAGGTCACTGCAGAACACAAATGAATATTGTATTAATATTCTATATTGTGATTTGTATTTCAGTTGCATTAGATCTTTCTTTTGTGTAAAAGTCTAACAAACCAAAGAAAGGGCAGAATGTGTAGCAAGCTGAAAGACATGTCAGATTTTTCACAGTAGTAAAATTGTGAAGCAGTTTAGCAAGTAAGAACTAAGGGGGTGGTCATCTATTTCCTCCTCTGGAGAAGCCTTTTGGGTTGAGAGGAAAGAATTGGTGTAGAAAACCCTATTATGGGAAACTGTAGTTTATAACCAGTCACCTGATGATTTTTTTTTTTCATATGAACAATGTGGTTTTTGTTAGTAACACGAGTATTTGACTTTATTAAACTAAGGTCTTTAGCGATTCTAGATATAGCATGACAGCTGCGTTTTCTGTCCAAAGGCCAGTTATCTACTGAGCTGATCAGATCTTTAATGGGTCAGAGCAGTTATGCAATGAATATCTTGCCAGCCTTTCTATCTAGTTCTATTTGTGCTGCAAGCTCCTTGGTCATGTTCAAACATGACTTTGTTCTGGTCCTGTTCTGGGCTAACTGAAGCTTCTGGGCCCAGCTAACTGGGCTTCTGAATAAAAGCTTGGGTGCTTGAGTAATAGCTTGTGATGGTGGTATGTCTTGCATGAACAGACTTCACACCTCACCTTTGTTTTAGGAATATATGCTTATGTTGTATATATGTATCAAATATAAATACATTTTTAATATGTTTAGCTTGTG
The DNA here is from genome assembly GCA_013399855.1 of Oxyruncus cristatus. Classification (NCBI taxonomy): domain Eukaryota; kingdom Metazoa; phylum Chordata; class Aves; order Passeriformes; family Cotingidae; genus Oxyruncus; species Oxyruncus cristatus. The sequence goes on from VXAY01002641.1 coordinate 801,314, forward strand.
TGCAAGGCGTGATGTTTGTTCTAAGTGTCAGGCTGGTGTATATTGGCATACCCACAGCTAAGTCCTCGCCTGTTTTGACAAAGAGGACAGTAGGAGCTTGTGATGGACTTCATGAATTCTGTATTGCACAGGCTCACTTTGTAGCCACTGTGTGCTGCGATGACAGTGGCAGCCTGATTCTCTTCCCTGTCTTTGTTCTTCAATACACCTGGATTTATGTGTACATGTGGTGAGTAGGGCAAGCCTCATGTGAGAGGAAGGTCCTTCATAGTACCCAAGAAACAAGTTGCATGAAAGACGAATTGTCTCGTAGGGTTGCAGATGGGTCCACAGTATGTAGCTGAGCATCACTTAAGCAGGTTCCTGATCTACCCAGTGCAGAGGTGACCTCAAAGTGCCCTGTGGCAGCTGGAATAATTCAGTGGATGAATGTCCATATTATTGAGTTTAAGCTCTAGCTCAGAGCTTATGGCAAGAAGGTTGGTGCGATTAGCTTCAGTGTCTGTGTCATGAGAAGACTGAGCCGCATCGTAGTGTTGAGCACAGGCTCAACAACCTGGTTCCATTAGAGTGCAGATGACACAGTTAGAGGTGTTTGATGTAGCAGAGGGCTGTGCTGCTGTACAGAGGGACCCTGACAGACTGGAAAAATAGGCTGATGGGAATGCCATGAAGTTTGATGAAGGAAAAAGCCAAGTCCTGCACCTGGCGCAGAATAACCCCATACCCTGCTACACACTGGGGACTGACTGACTGACTGACTGCAAAGTGGCTTTGTTGAAAAGGACTAGAGGTCCCCAACCTGAACAGCAGCTGGCAACGTGTCCTCATGGGAAAGGCAGCCAGCGCTATCCTGGGCTGCATTTGGGAGAATCCTGCCAACAGGTTCAGGGAGGTGGTTTTTTGCCTTGGTTAAGCTCGGTGGAAACCACATCTGGAGCGCCATGTCTGGTTCTGAGTTCTCCAGGAGAAGATGTGGCTTAATGGTGTGGGTCCAGAAGAGGACCACAAGACTTTTAAGCATTTGGAGATAGCAGAAGAGGATGAGAGAGCTGAGATTATGTAGCTTTGGGAAGAAAAAGCTCTGAAGATCTTAGTGTAAAGTATATAAACATCTAATGGGAGGGAGCATAGAGGATAGAGCCAGACTTTTCTCAGTGGTATCTGCTGAGGTAACAAAAAACAAACTGAAACACAAGGAATTCCCTCTAAATGTAAGAAAATACTTTTTACTCTAAGGGTGTCTGAACACTGGAACAGGTTGCCCAGAGAGTTGTGGTGTCTTCGTCCTTGGAGGTGATCAAAACCCCTCTGGACATGGTCCTGAGCAGCCTATATTAGCTTGCTTTGAGCAGGGTGTTGGAAATAGACAATTGCCAGAGGTGCCTTCCAACCTCAGCAGTTTTGTTGTTTGGTGACTGAAAAATCTGAAGTAATTTCCTCTGCTGTTTTATAGTAAAATTATAACCCTGCAGGAAGAGATTTCTGTGAAGGAACAGATTTCCTGAGAATATTGTTTAGCTTCCTTTCCCAGTGACCTGTGTTACTGTTCTGGGCATGTTGGTTTTTTTCTGGGACAATATCCCAAATTCTAGATATGGAATTGCTGCTGAACTTCTGCATTTGTCTAGTAACTTAGGCACTGATTTTTAATACTTCCTCTTAAAAATATCATCTGTTGGAAGGGGAAGTATAAACTATCCAAATTACAGGAAATCTATGGTAGTGATTACTGTATTATTTATGAGGCCCTTGCAGCAGATCTTCATGCAGCTGGGCACTGGGATTTATGCACTGTGCCAGAGTCTGCTCAGGTGAACACAGTAGGTGTTGGGAGTCTTGATTCTGAAGCATGACTCAAGTGTGACACTAAGCTGATTGTCCAGTGTGAGTTGTAATCTTTACTATCCTGTAATGTCCAGGCTTTTACTAAGAAAAGGAGGAGGCAGGATTTTCTTTGGGAAACTCTGGTTACCCTTTACCGTGTATGCCTATTAAGCTTGCCCAGAAATTGAATGCAAGGGCTTATATTCTGACTCCCATTTTTCTACCCTAGGAAGTCAGCACACATTGGTCTGTTTCAGATATAGTAAAATCTATTACCTTAGTTCAAAATTACTCCAGCAGAATGAGTCTTAGCACTGGTGACTTATTAATGGACCGCTGCTGCTTCTGAATTACTGATATTGTGCTGTTTACTACGGTTTTGGTTAGTGTATTTGAGCTTTTGTGCCAATTTGAAGTGTTGCTAATCCTAGAATTTGTGCAGATAGTCTTGAGAAGTTGTGAAGACTGCAGGGAACTCTTCAACTCAGGCAGCTTCTTGGGGAGAGATCGCATAGCTGCTCGTGTTCTGTACAGCACACAGGACAATGTCAGTGCCTGTCAATCTCTGAAAACAGATTCCAGCAGCTGTCACTCGGGGTGGCACATCACTCTGCTGAGGTGCTGGATGTCGTGCAGTTGCATCAATGCTTCTGGTAGCTAGGGGAAGGGCTTCTTAGCATAAGCCCCACAAGACTCTCGGAGGCAATCAATACTGTTCTACATACTCAGGCAATTAGTATTACTGTGTCTTCAGCGCCTCCCCGTGCAGTCTGTTGTTAACCAGTTGTTCTGTTAAGCTCTTCAGAGCAGGGCACACACTGACGTGGCTGTATTACACTGGGGGGCTGGCAACTAAACGGATTCCAGCAGAAAGCGTGCATCTCTCTTTCAAGGATCTTTATGTGGTAGTATGCACCACTTGGGACATTGGGATTATTGGCTTTGTAGGAGGCCCTTAATGCAGATGCTGAATCCTTTTGATTTCTTCTGCTCGGTCCCGTGCAGTAAGGAGGGCACAGATGGGAGTTCAGCTGGGCTCTAGGTGGCTTGATTTGCTATTGCGGCATTCCTCGGCGCTGGTGGGAGAGAGGGAGAGACTGATGACTCATCAAGTCAGGTGGTTATGCCTCTGCTGTGTGGCAGAAATTTCTTTCCCCTCTGCAGCAGGCTTTCTCATCCTTCTGTGTAGGGGCACTAGAAGGACAATTATTTCGTAGGGGGTGATGCTTAACTGCTGAATTCCTGCTTTTGAATTGGGCCTGTGGATTTTTTTTACTCCCTGTTTCTGCAAAATAAGGTAAGAATCGGTGTTTATGTGATAAAATTGTCATGGATTTTCTTCCTTGCTGCAAGAAGGCTCCTTCTGAAAATCTCACCTGAGTCTTAATTTTGAAGAGATCTTTCTGGTAAGGAGTTCATTGTGTAGATTTTGGGTCTGATGAAATGCTTGAACCAAAACCAAGGAACTGTGGTAGAAAATAGGTTTTCCAGCATTGAGAGCAGGGCAGTTACGTTTTTGGGGTTACTGTGTGGCCAGATTGCTGTGCTGGGGAGAAAACAAGATAGAAAGCTCAGGTTATAGGCCCTTAATTATTTAATTATGACTATAAAATTTGTGTAATAGATCACCTTTTAGTCAGAGGAGGTTCTGCTGCAAGTAATATTTTGATTTCTGACACTGTTAATCAGAATATGACTGCTAGAGCTTCAGAGCATGTTTAAAATAATTGGTGAACTGTTTTAGACTGGGAAGATTCCTGTATATAAGTTGTAAAGGATACAAGATGCTTCTTTGCTCAGAAGGGAATTAACATTAAGCTAATACCCTGTGTACGTGTGCAAGTGGACTTTTGTAGGAGGGAATTGCATATAGTGCCTAATATACAGTGGCAAGGGGCCTCTGAAAGGAGGCTCAGCAGATTTCTAAAATGGCCAGCTACCGTTGCTTCTGGATTAAGTGCATACTGCCTCCATACACATGATGTTGTGTTTAGCAAATCCTGACATGCTTTAGAGAATTTCATTTTCTCTTGAGTACTGGCAATGAAAACGTTTAACCCTGTAGGTACTTAAGGCAAGGTTTTGGCCCTCAAGGATTTTTCCATCTAAAAAGAAAATCTATGGTGCTAATACACAAGCACAAGAAAATGATGCAGAGATAAATAACAGCTCCTTTTTTCCTTAATTTGTTTCTTCAGTGTTAAAAGTTGTGTAGCCCTTTAAAAAAAGAGGTCAGCTTGACTGGGTGAGCACTGGCTTTGTGTAGACTGTACTTTGGAGGTACAGAGGACGTGAAACGAAGGTGAGGAAAAAATCACCACTTTTACACTTGGAATAATTAATATGTATGCGTTTAAAAGCAGTTGGTGCAGATGCTAAGGATCATAACAAAGACAGGATTTATTGGTGTGTTGCTAGGTGGTCTAGTGGAGGAATCAATCCCCTTCTCTTTTACTTAGCTTCACCAGCAATTTGGAAAGGTGACTGTAGGAAGAGAGAGGGAGCAGAGCAGCCGCAGGAGCAGGAGAGGCAGGTATGCTGACTGTCTGGATGTTGCCACTTAACTGCAGAATGACTATCTAAGGTTTCTACTTGCCTCCCTAGAAAATAAACAGTCTCTTCAAGCAGACTTTGTTTAGGAAGAAAAGTTAATTTAAATTGAAACTGGCCAGTAATCTTCCTGATATCTTGCCTTTGTAATCTGACTCTTTCATATGGGACCCTGTCTAATTGCCAGGCAGCGTCACTAATTCAGTTATGAGAATTTGGTTTAACTCTCTTTTTGTGCTTCTATAGAAGATTTTGATAGTGGGACTCTAGAGATTGTTCTGTATGGTATGTTGAAGTAAATGTTTTAAGTAAATTTTTAAGAACAACTGCTTTTTTCAGTAATGAACAGTAGTTGTGCTTGAGTTTTGCAATGTCTTAGTTGTTCAAAGCAAAGAAGATGAGATAGTTATGTTATTCCAATTAGAACCAGCTCTTAGCAGTTTCTCAGGAACTGCAGATTGCTTTCTGAGGACCTCCCCTCTGCCATTTGTCAGAGGAGGCTTTTGAGAAAAAAGCAGTGAAATTAAAATTGTCTTCTGGGCCTAAACAACAGGCAGTGTGAAAAATAAACTCCAGTTATGGAGAGTAGAGGGATCTAAGGGATATGTGACTTAGCCTTTGCTCTCGAGACCAGTCTGCTCCAGACTGGTGGTGACTGAGTCATCATCAACTGTTGGGGTGGCTGCTGTGAAATGAATCAATGGCAGCCATGATACAGGAACCACTCCAGAGAGAAATGGAGCCTGGAAGAAGCTATTCCTTCAGGCTGAATAAGGGATTGGAATCATGGGAGATCTTTTTCTTACAGAGCAGAGCCACTGGTTTAAAATATTTAGATTGGTAAAGAGGCTGAGGGGCAGAGGACTTGTAGTGTAGTATTAAAAAGCTGGAAAACAGTTGTAAGATATTAAGAATAGCCAATGTCAGCTACTGCTCCTGAAGAACAGGCACAAAAGCATCCTTTAATGGTGGTGGAAGGGGTGGCAACGTAGTTGTTGTCTTGCTTATTGTACATGGGGCTGTTTTTCCAGCCTGAATATGCCTTTTTATTTGCTGCCTTGCAGAAAATGTGCGTTAGATCAAGCTTTTCACAGAGACTTTGAGTGTCAACAGATGCCCCACACAGTTCTCATCCCTGAACCGTGGGCCTGTGCTGGATAGGCCCTGTTGGTTAGCACAGAGAGCACTGGGTGCTGGGGCTGCCAGAGCACACCTTTCACCAGGGCTGTATCCTGAGTTTATCAGTCCAGTAGAAATGGGTAGAAAGTGACCTGACAGTTCTCTAACACTAATCAGTTTCCAAGGTAACACAGCATGGTAAGGGCTCACAAAGCAAAACCATTAAATTCTCGTATCTGCACCAGAAGCTGGACAGTCCAACTGTCGATCAGCTCACAGGACAAATACGGATGGAGGAAGACTGTTTATGAAACAGTGTTTCTTGTGACACCTTTAGATTCTCCAGACAGGTACTGGCAAAAGATGACAGCCTGTTGGTTAACTGTTGCAATTCAGGGGTTTTAGTCAAGCACAGTTCTTCTGTAACGCTGCACGGGTTTCATGGGAGCAAAGGCTGCATAACATGTAGCTGTGAGGCACGAAGAAAGGACTTGCGTGTTTGTGTGCTGGTGCTTGTGAAAGTGTGTGTTTCTTCCTCTGAACAGTCTGATTCAGCAGCTTTAAATAGCAAAAATAGAATTTTCACAACTAATATTTGTAGTATTGCTTTTTAGAGACTGGTGGCAGTAAAGCAGACCAGAACATTCTCTTGCTCACTCAGAATTGTGGAAAACTCCATATTTTGAAGGAGGGTAGATCTCTTTTGGAAGACAAAACAGATTTTCCATTGTTTAAATTACCTATTACCAAGCTTAGAAACGGTGGGCAGTGTTAAGGCATTTCTGGAGTGCAGCTCTTTAACTCAACAGCAGTTTTTGGAGCATATTGTGGAGTGATGTTTTACCCCTGTGTTTCTGCAATAAGGAATCTTAGTTCTTTTGTTTATTTAGTTACTTTTTAACTTTTTACAGCTTTAAAATCAGTGGGGTTAAGGTGCTTCAGTCTATGAGTTCAGAATCTTTTCAAACTGGAAACAAGGAGAGAGCAGAGGGGAGGAAGAGGAGGAACGTTATTACATATGTGTTCTTCAGGACTGACTCTCGTTTTTTCCTTCTGTACAGCTGAACAGGCAAAATGGATTTCTCCAAGCTCCCCAAAATCCGTGATGAGGACAGAGAGGCTTTTGTCGGCTATGTTTATGGAGTCTCAGGACCTGGTAGGTATTATTTTGTAAAGGAAATCAGAGATTTTGTTTCATCTAGTGTCCTGTTAATCTTGTTCACTTGAAAGTGGAGAAGTATAGTAGAGCTCTGGCTGGTGCTTTTTATCTATTTTTTGGGGGGTATTAAGGACGATCACTGACTTATAGTCTGATAAAACGTTAAAAAATATGCTAATAAGGTGTTACTAATAATTAATCTTTTTTTAAAAATGTAATGAGCAGAAACAGGCAGTTAAACAATAACAACAATAGTAAAAAGAAAAGGTAAGCTTTCTGTATGAGATAAATCTGCAGGCCCAGTGTGTTAGCCTTCTCTAAAAGGTGTGAGATATATAGTCCATTCTCGCTAAAATGCAGTTTGCCTCTGCGCTTTCTGGAATATTTAGCCCCTGTCAGTGTCAAGCTGTTTTGTGTTACTGCACCATGGGCTGGAGAAGCTCAGCAAGAAGCTGCAAGAATCAGGGAAGGTGGCAGAGTGTGGTGGTACTGCAACTGGGAGAAGGAGCACTCGTCATCTTTATCAGCTTAAATACTTTCTTTTGGGGTCTGATGGTAACAGCTTTTGAATACGTGCAGACTCGACTGGCTTTTCTACTCCCTCCTACATTCTCTTCAAGAGGTGGAGGAAAGCATGGGAATGTGAGAACAGAAGAATAACAAGTATTTTTGTTAATGCAGCTTATTTGCTGAATAAGAAACTCCCTTGGCTTGTATCTACCTGAATAGACACTGGTTCTTTGACTGCCAATTCCTTAACTGCAGAAGTGATACTTAAAAGCCATTTTAAACTGATACAACTTTCTTTCCCAAGAAGTGGAAAATGTATTTTTGTGTAAATATGTGAATCCTGTGTGCATTACTGAGATCATAATATGCAAGACATAATAAATTTTGTTCTAAAGCAGCTAGGCCCTCATGTATGACTGCTGAAATCTGACTCAAAGCAGCAGGAAGTTTCAAGCCCAAAACATGCTGTAAAATAGTCTACATCTTTGGAAAGTGTCCTAAGATAGACATCACTTTTCTACAAAGTAAAATAAAAAATAGTGTTTTCTTGAAAGCTTTGTAGTCATCTGCATTTAGCAGGTGCCCTGTCTTCATCTATCCATGGAAATAGTTTATGTCAGCATCCAGATGCTACCCAGGAAAACAGAAGTGTGTGTGACTTGAAAATGCTGGTTCCCAACCACAGGTTTATGAAACTACCAGCTATCAGGCGAGTTTTGACATTTTCCTGTGTGTTTTAATTTAGGCAGATGGGAATGTGGCCCAGCTCATTGCAAGGGAAAAGTCCCTATGTAACCAGTCTGTCAAAGTTCACTTCTTCTCTAAGCCCCTCAACGTTTGCCGTCTGTCAAGACAGATAAGAGAAATTATGGCACAAATTGTCTGTGAGCTACTACATTCTGATAGTGTCGTCTTACTGTGCTTAAAGAACATTGTGAAAAGTGTGAGGAAACTTATTCTTTAGACTTTTGAGCTAGAAATGCCAGGAACTGGGGCAGCCTTTTGTGAAATGGAGAATGTGTGTCTGATTTGGGTGAATATCAGGCTTATGCTGTGCAGTTCATATTAACTTCTGATGAGTAGATTTCCTGAACTACAGCAAAAACATTCACCTACGTGCATGTCTTTTACAGTGGTCACTGCGTGTAACATGGCAGGTGCTGCTATGTACGAGCTGGTACGAGTAGGACACAGTGAACTAGTGGGGGAGATTATCCGACTGGAAGGTGATTTGGCAACTGTCCAGGTGTATGAAGAAACATGTATCCTTTTCACTAATCCCTCACAGCGTGTCAGACTGCACAGTCCAGAACACAGTGGTGATTACAGTGAAGATAATGAAAAAAGCTGACTGGGACCAGCCCTTGATACTTGGGGTTCCAGCAGGACATCTGTTCCGCAGGTTTTCTGTAAATTCTGATGGTTTTGAGGTAAATCTTACTTTGTGTGGCTGTGTAGCGAAGAGACTTTTTTTTTCAATAGTTTTTAGTGGAAATCTAATAATGAATGCCTTAGCATGTAAGTTCATTTTAATTTAAATGTGATAGCTCTTTGTTAGGAAAGTTTTTTGACAAATACCAACCATAAATGGCAAAACTACCAAGCAGTATTTGTTGCATTTTTCTCTTTGCTTTTGATAACACTTAAATAAGAAATGTAAAGTGGGCAGGATGCCTTCTTCTGGGCAGAGTATTTTGCCAGATGTAATAGATTACATTTTTGCTTCTGCAGTGTGCTTACAGAATCTTGGTCCAGCTATGATGCAGCATGTATTCTAAAATCCAGTTAACTTAAAATGTATTTTCTATTACATATGCATATATATGAGAGAATGTCAGAAAAGAAGCCATAAAACTTGAAGCCAGTCCTTTTTTTTTTTTTTCACGGAGTTGGCTCTGTGTATCTGTAGAGGCTAGGAAAAAGGCTGTGCTGGCTCCTAAGCTTTTATTCTAAAGAGCTCATTGGTAAACTGGTGACTAGCTCTTGTCGCTGCCTAGAAATTTATAATTTTGGATGGCATCATCTATTAGCCTTCTATCAGTACATGGAACAAGTTTGAGTATTGTTTACTCTTAGGTTCCTGATGAGAGGGCTCTGTCATAAGGCTCTCTGAAGTCAACTTGCATTTAGTCTCTAGAATTTTGTATAGGTTTTAGAGGTTTCTTTTGTATTCTCTCAGGGTCTTTTGCCCACTGCTGGCCCTTTGTAGAGAAAAGTCCATTGTGCATCTTGGAGCTAAGACAGTGGATACACCTGACAACTTGATATCAGAGGAGGGCAGTAATGCTGGTCTTGGACAAACTCCCTTTAAAACTAGGCTGCTGTCAAACAAGCTGTGCAAGGCTCAAGGTCAGATCAGTTGTGCTCTCAAACAAATTCTGAAGCAAAAAATTACATATTTCATAACATTATCTGACTTCAACAGTCAAACCTGTTTTCTAGGTTTGAACACGTAAGAAACATCACATGTTTTTTCATCCCACTGCCTGGCACTCTAGTGAACTCATCCATATGGTTGACCTCAACAAATCATTGTAAAGCAGAATATTTGTCACTTCTTTGCCTCTCTGGAGGATGATGAACTTTGTTGCTTTAGCAAATTCAGTGTTTAGTATAAAGCCTACATGCTTCTCAAATAGTGATGTGGAACACAGTGATAGTATTACCTTAAAGTCAGGAAAGGGTTTTAAGAGTGTGGTGTTGTGCATGTGATGCCTTCTGCCCTGTTTCTTTCCCTTGCTCTGGAAGAACTTTTCCTCAGCAAATCTTCAGCTGGTGTCTCTGTAGGAGATCCTGTACTCCGTACTGGGAAGCCCTTATCAGTGGAACTCGGGCCTGGCATTATGGGAGCTATTTTTGATGGTATACAGAGACCTCTCTCGGACATCAGCACTCTGACCAAAAGTATCTATATCCCTAGAGGTGTCAATGTGTCAGCTTTGAGCCGAGATGTCAAATGGGACTTCACACCTTCCAAAAGTCTGCGGGTAGGTTCTGCCGAGCCTGTCTTCCCCTCTTGCTCCTCTACCCCCAGGGCTTAGGGCTGGAGCCGTGTGCTAAGGCTGTGACTGCTGGGAGCTGTGGTTAATGCTTGTGAAAAGGGGTGCTAGGAGGTGGTATGAAGTCTGAGATTGGATGTGGATCACCAGAACTTTCTTGATGTGACTTACCGTGTGTTGCTGCTGCATATGAGAAATTTACAAAGTTTTAATGTATTTCTCAAGCTGTAAAGAAGCTCGTGGAATTGCAGGAAGCATTAGCAGGAGCAGGTGTTACCTGAGCAAAAAGAGTGACTGCAGCACACGTTTTGCAAATGGTGAAGATAGCCTTAGAGCTGGAAAATATCATGGCCTTAGCCCTTGGTGGCATCTTTTTTTTCAACCCTGCAGGTTAGCATATGCTATCCTTTCTCTACTTAGGACATTAAATTGAGAGGTAAAAAAGAAAGGAGAAAAATTCCTTGCATCTGTCAGTAATTGCTACTGCCTGAGTCTTGAAAGGTGCTTCAGCACCGATAGTGTTGCGAGCAATGTGCTGTTAGAGTAACGAGTTATGTAAATGGGCTGCTGTGCTGTAACAAGGCATTTATAAAGGGAGTAATCACAGTGCTAGACTTAATAGCTATGGTATGTTTTATGCTTTTTTGTCAAGATTCTTTTTTAAAACTTATGACTCATAGACCTGTTCTGATTTTAGGTTGGCAGCCACATCACTGGTGGAGATATTTATGGTGTGGTGAATGAAAACTCCCTGATCAAACACAAAATCATGCTTCCTCCACGGAACAGGGGTACAGTTACATACATTGCTCCTCCAGGAAACTATGACACTTCAGTAAGTCTCCCAAACAGCAGTTGCTGGTATATTCCATGTCTGTTTTATAAGGTGGTTGTACTCCTGTTCTGCATGAGGCCAACTTGAAAGTGTTTCATGCAACGAGGTATCTGAGTTAATGATCACTTCTGCAACCCGGCCTGGAGAGATTGCATGATTATCTTCTGCAGTTGTGTTCTGTGCCACTACACCATGGCTTCCTGATGGCACTTCAGTGTGCCATGTTTGTTGACCTCTGTGGGGATCTACAGTATCTTATGAATATGTAAAATTCAGTTTCTCTTCAAAAGCATATTTTTAATATATCCTGCATCTTGTACTATTTTCCCCCAGTGGTATTGTAAATATGGCAAAGAGGCTTCCCTCGGGAGGGAATGATAGTGTGTTGAGGTTCCAAGAGATCAAAGACCTAGCTGTATGGAGTAGTTGAAATGAGAATTTGTGTGCTGGTCCACTGTGCAGCTGTTTGCCTAATCCAGATGTCTGGTGTTCTCTGTTAGGATGTTGTCTTAGAGCTGGAATTTGAAGGTGTGAAGGAGAAGTTCACCATGGTCCAGGTCTGGCCTGTACGTCAAGTCCGTCCTGTTACTGAGAAGTTACCAGCCAATCACCCTTTATTAACTGGCCAACGGGTCCTGGATGCCCTCTTCCCGTGAGTACTACCTTTTATTTTCTACTATGTAAGAAACCTTTCTCCTATGAGTAAGCAGAGGCAGGAGGCCTTAGATCCTTAGGTATTTTTAAGGGCAAACAGACACCAAGCTTTCACTGTGTGTCACAGCATAATCTCAAAAATATGTAGCTGAATATTTCATATTTCTGTATTTGGCAGGTGAATCCACTAGTGGAAAAAAAGAAGATTAACAAAATAGTTCTAGTGCATTGATCTAGAAAAGAATGGTCATGCATGAGCTTAACATAATCAAGTCAAATCTGAAGAAAGGCTAGAACTTTCAGGCTTGGTATCTCCATATGAATGCATGAGTAGGATCTCTTTTCATGGTCTTCAGGATGAGTAGTTCCCAATGATTTTGAGGTTGCCACTTATGAAAACCATTGCACTTAACTGTAACACAAAATGCTCACTTCAGCAGCTTCAGTTATTTTGGTCCTAAAATATCGTATTGCTTGTTCTTGTAATGCACAGCTAAGTACAGTTGTTCTTTTCTTAGCATTTGCATTCTGTCGCTGCTTCCAGCTGTGAAAACTGCTGTGTGTCAAGCCCAAAAGTCAAGCTGTACCAGCATAAGTCACATACTTCTAGGACAGTGGGAGAAAAGGATAGTTTATTCCCTCAATTTTTTGCTTTAGTGGAATACCTTTGTGCTTCTCACCCAGAACACTGAATGTCACTCCTGTCACTCTGCTTTTAATTAGGGAGTTCTATTAGAAAACAAATTCTAAGATGGAAGAGAGCTGTTTCTGAGTTCCTTGCAAATCAGAATCCTTTTTCTTTACTCAGGTGTGTGCAAGGGGGTACAACAGCGATTCCCGGGGCATTTGGTTGTGGAAAGACTGTGATTTCACAGTCTCTCTCAAAGTATTCCAACAGTGATGTCATCATTTATGTAGGCTGTGGAGAACGAGGAAATGAAATGTCTGAAGTACTGAGAGATTTCCCCGAGGTTAGTATGGAGATTTTGAGGAGAGTAAACCTTCTTGGGAAGACTTGCTATTGGACTTCTGTTGTAACTGAATAAAATATCTTTAATTGGTAAAGTGACTTGAAAAAGATCATCTTGCCTGTCTTGAAACCTGGCAGAAATCCTTACCTCTTACTATATATTAAGGAATTTGTTGCATCACAGTCATTCATGAAATAGGAGAGAAAAGCCAGATAGTATGAACTGTTGGGTTGAAACTTCACTGTCAGAAATAAGGAGTAAGAGGTTTGGGTGTGTCGGTTGATTACAGGTCGGAAAGTCAAGCTGAGGTGGCCTTGAAGAATGTAAATCCCAGGGGATTCATAAGTGGAATTCTACACAAATATCAGGATATACATTTTGTTGTTCAGGTGCTCATGAGGCTTCACTGGGGTTATAAAAGCAACAAAAAATTAACAAAAAAAATTACTACTCTTACAGTTTGTTTTTTTCTTTTCTTGTGTTTTAGTTAACGATGGAAGTTGATGGCAAGGTAGAAAGCATCATGAAGAGAACAGCTCTGGTAGCAAATACTTCCAACATGCCTGTGGCTGCCAGAGAAGCCTCCATCTATACTGGTAAGATTTACAGGAGGATGAAAAAGGCTGTGTGTGTAGAGCAAGCCATCATGCTCTAGTATTTTCAGTTCCCGAGATGGCCAGTACCAAGAAACCTGCTTAGTTTCAGAAGTCAACCCTTTCAGACCTTGCCTGCACCAAGTTTTATTTTCTTAATTGAATCTGGCTTGCTTGCATACAATTACCGTTTCCAAATATCAAGTAAATTTTGTTTATAAGGTGAACTTACTGCAGCAGCTTGCATAGTTTTTCTCCGTGTCTTAATTCTGTAACCTTTTGTTTGTGACTAGCTTTTTGCTGACAAGTACAGCCCCTTAATGGGCAGGAATAGTATTCTTTGAGTTGGCAAGTTAGTTGTCTTTCCTTTGCAGCCTCTTAGAGGGGTTTTTTTACATTCTTTTATGCAAAGAGTTGTCAGATAATTAAGATAAAACATGACCTTTTCTCACTGTTGTATGCTACTAGTTAGAAAGGGAAGGAGACATTTTACAGGAAGAAGAGTCTTTGTTCATGGTTTCACTGAGGCAAAGAGTAGCATCAGTGACATCGCTGTGTCTCTTCAAAGAAATACATGGGAATGTGAGATGAGTCAGAGTGGTTCATAAACAAAAATGGAGAGAGTAAGAGGAAATGAACAGTAACAACAAAAAGCAGGAACATGATCAAGGTGGAAGAAAGAGTAACTTCCATTATCTGTTTCCATCAAAATGTAAACTCAAATAATTTGGCTTATTTGCATCTTACTGACAACATGCAAGCACAGAATTCCTTTTTTAACTGTATCTTGCAGCACTCTGTTGTCTTTGTTACAGGAATCACCCTGTCTGAGTATTTCCGGGATATGGGCTACCATGTCAGTATGATGGCAGACTCCACTTCCCGATGGGCTGAGGCCCTCAGAGAAATTTCAGGGCGATTGGCTGAAATGCCAGCTGGTGAGTAGTCTTTCCCCAGTCTAGTCTTGTAAATGCAATCCTTTGAACTCTGAGCCCTTGACTCAATTCCTGTGTATTGCTGTTTGCAGACAGTGGTTATCCAGCTTACCTTGGTGCCCGTCTAGCCTCTTTCTATGAGCGAGCTGGCAGAGTGAAGTGTCTGGGAAATCCTGAAAGGGAAGGCAGCGTCAGCATTGTTGGAGCGTGAGTGTTGCATGGCTTTGCCTTTGTGTTGGCGGCAGTTCATGTTTCTGTATGTCAGAATACCTGTTTTTCAGACAGGAAGGTCTTGTTCTGTGCAGTTCAGAACTTAAAAATATGGGAATGAGTAGGTAGATACTTAGTCTCTCCTTACCCAGAACTGGTGGTAAATTGTGCGTGGGGGCAGAAGGAATGAATGTGGACAGGTAGTTCTTTGCGGTGTGGAATCACAGTCACTCGCAGCAATCGGAGCAAATGGCGCAGGGAAGAATGTCATTAGAGCTGTCTCTGAAAAGCATGTCAAACCGTGCTCAGAGCAGGAAAGAAGGGGCAGTTAGAGCAGCAGTGTGTGCACTTGGGGGCATAATGAATTGTGATTCTCTTGCTCAAATAGAATAGAATTACATGGAGCAGCATATTTCAGGCTGTGATCGGCTGTGAGGAGCATTTGGTCCTCAGGCATTCTCCTAGGTGATACTGGTTTGTATATCATACCATGGGCAAAGTGAATTTCCCACGTTTTCAGAAGGGCCTCTGGAAGAACACCTGGAGTCCATTCTTTGCTCTGCTTAGTTCTGCAGTCCACAACGCATGTTACCCAGGGACACTGTGCTTTTGAGATTAGAAGATTTTTTTTCATTTCTGGGAAGGCATATACTGAAATGTCAAAAACCAATGAAGTTGAGGTAGTTATTGTATAGGTGAATATCTGAAATAATTTCAAACTGGGATATTGTTTTCTGTAAAGTAATCACTACACTGTATTTCATGATGTTCTATCAGCACACTTGCTGAATCTGTTCCAATTGAGACAGGTTTGATAATCCAAGCTGGAGTTACTACCTGGAGATAAAGTGACTGAAATGACCTTGATACTGTCAGTCACTGATGTAACTATATTTCGTGATATGCTTGATAGTACACCTGTGAGGGTATGCATCAAACACTTCCTGCAAACATGTTACAATCTGTTACTTACTTGAAATTCTGTTGACTTTTCTGGTTTCTCTGATCACTGAGCTGTGCAGTCATGTGCTCAGGACTTCACTTTGAACTGTGAAGAGAAACTCTGATAACTTTTCCTTATCTCTTCCTGCTCAGTGTCTCACCCCCAGGAGGTGACTTCTCTGATCCTGTCACATCTGCTACACTTGGTATTGTTCAGGTACGTTCCAGAACGTTGAAGCTCTTCTGTTCACTTTGTTAGAGTCAAAATGGTTGTGCTCCAGGACATTTGTGTCAGTGGCTGGGGTGAGAGCTTTGGTTTGACACAGGCACAGCCTTGTAGGGTGCTTTGGAAAACGTTCTAATGGGTGACCTTATGAGATGGTTTCTGAACTGATGTGTTTGAGATCCCTTTGGAAGAGGGAGCAAAGGTAGCAATTCATTCCAATGCCGACTGCTCAGGAATATCTGTGTGCTTCCTGATTGCTGCCCATTGAGCTGCACTTTAGATGTGTCTCTCAGCTGAGATGGAAAGCAAGCCATTCTTAATACAGGTGCACTGAAACCACAAAATATCCTCAGAGAAGCTGATGGGGAGATGAATGTCTTGCAACTGTTGGCGGTCCTGTTTTGTGAGAATCAGTTACTTCTAATAGGTCACCACTTTAATTACATGCCGTCACTGACAGTGTTTTTGATATGGTTGACTATTCCCTCACGAGCAGTCTCGAGTAAGTCTGAACTCAGCTTAAAAGATGCATTGTTTTTTGAGAAGTGTATTTGAAAGTCACTGTTATAGTCAAATTAACATAAGGAATGTTTGCTTTCTCTCTCTTGGGCTTTCATTTGTGATAGCTTTTGCCACGTTATGTTCCGTCAGACTTGCTTTCTGTATTTTTTTTTTTAATTACCTTTAATTACTTTGGTTCACTTTTGATTTGGAACAGTGTTTGATCTTTCTGGCTTCTGACAGGTTTTCTGGGGTCTGGATAAGAAGCTGGCACAACGCAAGCACTTCCCATCCGTCAACTGGCTGATCAGTTACAGCAAATACACGCGTGCCCTGGACGAGTACTATGACAAGCATTTCACAGAGTTTGTCCCTCTCAGGACAAAGGCCAAAGAGATCCTACAGGAGGAAGAGGACCTTGCAGAGATTGTGCAGCTTGTGGGGAAGGTGAGTAACCAGCTTTGAGGAAATGTGGTGTCCATGAGCTATCCTCCATGTCCTTACAGCTAGCGCAGGCTTTTGACCGTGTCTTAGACCAGACCATACGTATACTGCATAGTGAGAAAAAGTCACTGGGAGATGTCACTCTCCTGCCTGAAACTGTGTTTTATTCCAGCTTTATTACATGTTATTTGTCTTTTAATGGCAAATAGTTTTTAGATTTGCTAAACCTTGGCTTGATGCTACTTTTCTTACATAAATTCTCACATAAATTCACTTGCTTCAGTGTTGTAGTGTAGCTGAAATGCTCTCTCCATTCACGGATATTCTAGCCCAGTCAAGATGAGACCTTTCACCAGATCTTGCCTAGTAGATCTCTCTTTTCTAAATCTGTCTTCAAAGAAAAGGAAATGGGGTCATAGGGCCTTCTGCAGTTTTCTGTTTACAGAACCATGTTCTAAAAGACTAGTTTACAGAGCAGAGTAGAATTGGTTCGTTGGTGTGGAAGGGATATTGATAAGCCAGTGCTTGCGACTAGGCGTTTATTTCCGTGATAGAAGTGTTGGAACTGGTGATTCTCGGAGGTGTTATCTTTGACAGTTTGTTTTGGTCTAGGCCTGGCTAGCAACTGAAACAAACCTTTAGAAAGGGGGAATTGTGGGAAAACAGATACTTTTTTTTTTCTTTTTTTTATCTCAGAATTCTGTTACTCTCCTTGTGAAATAAGGTCTAAATTTTCTGTCTAGAAAGCAAGCTAGGGTACTTAAAACTCAATTGGCCCAGTTTAGCAGAAGGACAATGAAGGTGGAGAATAATGGCCTGTAGTGCCAAGAGCATCAGTGTGCAGCAGGGTTGTGGCTGTCCTGTGTTGTATGACAGGCATTGTCATCAACTCCTTTCCTTTCCTTGAATGCCAGTCAGGAAAAGGCCACTGGTGACTATGCAGGCTAGTACAAATCCTTAATGTTATTTCTTGATCTGGTATGCTGAGATCTAGTTTTTCTTCCGTGGGGATTGAGGAAGGTAAGAATGAATTTACCTCTTTACATAGGAAGGTGATGTTTCAACATATCTCATAGCAAAGCCATGCGAACCTTCTGTGTCTGGTGGCTTTTCCATTATCTTAAAGGAAACTTTCTTTCCACTGTTTCTCATCAGATAGAATTAAAGCAGAATTACTGACTGTTTGGCCCATCTTAATTTGGCCAATCAGTTAAATTGGCTGTTCTGTAGCAGGGATTGAGAAATACCCAAAAGACATAGTTTTGCTTGAAGTTTTCTTAAGAGGGTGCGAAAGAGACAGGTACTGAAAGATAGCTCTTCTTGGCCAGGACATACTGTGTCTTCATGGACTTGAGTACTAAACTAACTGTTTACCTTACTTTTCTAGGCTTCCTTGGCAGAAACGGATAAAATTACCTTGGAGGTTGCCAAGCTGATAAAAGATGACTTTTTGCAACAGAATGGTTATACACCTTATGACAGGTGAGATCTGACTGGGCACTCTGCCCTCTTAGTCCTGTGCAGTCTGGACTTCGACAGTTATTTTAGTTGCAAACTGACCAGTGCTGAAATGAATGTTACTCTCCATGAAGAAATGGAAGAACTGTGCTTAGGTAGGCCATTGAACAATGCATTCACATTGTCTTGCCCAGACCTCTGCTGAATGCAGTACACACCATTTGCGGTTCTCAGGTCCTCATCTATTGTCCAGTTAGCCAATGTTTCTGCAATGTCTCTCTTCTGAGGAGGAGAGGAGTGCTTTATTTTCACAGACAACATCCAAAGTCGTCCTGTTTGTTTCATCAATGCACAGGGGACTGCAAGAGTCTGCTTTCAGTTACTATTGCATAATTCTTGAGTAAGTTTGAGCCATCAAAAGGAACTTACTCTTATCTTTTTCCCTGGTACAGTGCTTATTATCCCAGTCTGCTTTGCTTCTTTACGTGCTATCCTTGTGTTTTCACAGCCTGGCAAGGGGTCTTTTTCTACTTCATCTCACTCCCCAGCCCAGGTAGATCGGGAAGTCCTGAGTACTTCATCACTAAGAATGTAGACATACATCATTTTGTAATGGTGTGTGCCTTTGATCAGGTTACTAGGGCAGGTGTGCCTGTATGCAATAGGGAAGCACAGGAAGTAGCACATAAATAATAATGAGGTGCCTTTCATGGCAATCATCTACCCATTAAAAACAGAGCTTTTTGCGTGTGAAGTGCTTGTTAGAGAAACACTCCCTTTCCTTTGAGCAAAGAAACCTGCAGAGCTGTCAGGTTATCCCAGGCTGTTAGGAGGAAGCCTGGTCCCTTGATAGACAGAACTGGAAGGAGGAATTCCAATGGCAGCTCAGTTGTTTGCCTTACCTAGTTAGCATTGGCACAGTTTGAAACGTGAGACTTCTAGAGCAGTGGTTGCTGCTTTCTCCTGTTTTGCCCACTGTTTGGGTGCTGCTTCAGAAACCTCACTTCAGGATGATTGGCCTTGGCCTGTGATTCGCCTCTTTAAAGATGTGGGACCTATCTGAGGCAGCTCCTCTCCTTTGACACTATATATTAAAAATAACAGGAGTAAAGCAGGCTAGTACTCTTGCTGTCAAGTGAGAATCCAGAGGAGCAAAGGCTAGTCCTCTTAACTGTTCCAAGATGCCTGATGGTTCCTCTTCTTTTCCATCAGGTTCTGCCCCTTCTATAAAACAGTGGGAATGCTCTCCAATATGATTGCATTTTATGACATGGCACGCCGTGCTGTAGAAACCACAGCTCAGAGTGACAATAAGATCACGTGGTCCATCATCCGAGAGAACATGAGCGAAATCCTCTACAGACTTACCTCCATGAAGTTCAAGGTATGTTTGTAAGGAAGTGGGCTGCCCTGCTTTCTGGGAGCTTCCAGGGCCTCTGAAAGGCTGGTATTCAATGGTGATGGTCCAAGACCTTAGATAAAGGTCTGTGAAGAGAGACTCTTTGCCTTCATTTGACCACACTGAAGAGTTGTTTGTGGGCACAGGAACGGTCCGTACAGAAATCTGGTCGGGTGGTGCTGCCTGCACAGCCTTGGCAACTCCACCTTCAGCAGCCTCTTTTATGTTACATATAGTCATGGTAACAGTACAAGCACCTTTCCTGTTTGCTTTGGGGTTTTTGTGATAAAATTCTGTAAAAATATGTAACATCTTCTAAGGAGACTTACCAGATAAAAACAGTCTGAATTTTAAATCCAGGAATGTGCTAAAAATTGAATGATAGAAATGTTGAACAAGCTATTTGAAATGGAAGTTAAGGAAAGAAATGCTAGTCTCCTGCAATAATACATGATGTGCCCTGTGTTTGGCTTCAGGACTGAAGGCAGGCAACTAGGAGGAGAGGAAGGGAGGAGTAACTTCAACATGGGCTAAAGAGAAAACAAGTGGATTGGAGCACCTGCTCTGGGTAACTTCAGTAGCATCGTTTTAGGGTACAGCTTTCCTAAAACTCTTCCAGAGCATGCTGGTGTAGCAGTTACTGGTAGGACAGTAGTAACCTGTGATATTGGCTGATATCAAAGTAGCTAAGGAATATCCTCTATGAAATATAATGCTTACTCTGTTATAACTCATATAAGTCAATATTGCAAATCTTTCAAGAACAAGTACCTTAGGATAAAATTGTTCAGAATTAAGTGTACTGGCACGCCAGTCTTCCTGCAGGGTACTGGCTTGTTTCTGCAGTAAGCAGATCCTGGTATATATTCTCAAAGCATCAAGAACATAACAAGAGAGACCTGGGGACAAGTCTCTTCTTTGAGAGCTGATTTTGTAGTGATAGGGGAATTAAAACACTCTACAAACCCTGGCCACCAGCAGCCATCTGGCATGCAGCAGAGTGCTGGGCAGCATGGCTGAGAAAGTGACCCAGAGGGTGAATATATGATAACTGGAGCTGGCCTTTGAATAGTTATGAAAGGAAAATTATATTCCCTGGGTAAGTCTAAAAGGTATGAGAGTTTAGATGTTCTGTATCCTGCGGTCTGGGTACTTTGGAGAAACAATTTAAGAAGTAGTGCATCCACTCATGTAAGGCCTCTGTGTTTCCCAAGAGATGCACTGGCCCAGAGGAACTTATCACTTGAGAGGGTAATGATGAAGACATTGAAAAGATTTCAAAGCCTGGCAGTTAATGTTTCTTGCAGAGAAAACTTTGCAGCCTCAGAGCAAAGCTGATTGTTACATTTTTTGCCTTTGTCTTTCATGAAAAGTATTCTGAGAAAATGAAGCTGTACAAAGATAGTTTTGAGCTTCTTATGATTACATGATAGATTTTAATTTGAACCAAGCAACCTCTGAATACTGGCAGGACCCTAACCCTAACCCTAACTCTGCACTTACTGGGATGCACCCCTAAGAAAGTACAGCAGACCATTTGAGTCACAAAGATCCTCACTGCATTTGGTGTGGGGATAGGAGCTGGTATTAATCACTGCAGCTCTTGAGTCACACGGCATTAACAAAGACCCTCAGTGTTATTGATTTAAACCTTGTTGGCTTGTGAGACAGATAGGAGCAATGACAGAGCTACAATGCTTGCTCTGCAGTTAGCAAGTGTTAATCTCGAGGTCAGGAGGTTACAGCATTGGCAAAGCGGGGTTGTCTTAAGTACACAAGGCTTTTCCTGTCTGATCTGTTTATTTGCTGTGTTTTTTCAGGACCCTGTCAAAGACGGTGAAACAAAAATCAAGGCGGACTATGCTCAGCTGTTTGAGGATATGCAGAATGCATTTCGCAGCCTGGAAGACTAGACTCGACCTCTGTGACCACTCCAATTTGTCCTCTCAGTTCCTCATCTCAGCTCCTCTGCTTCCCTACCTTACAAGAATGATGCAACAGTACTTGAGTTGATAAATTACCCTATGTTTTCCCTGTTCATACTCAGAGAGTGTCTTTACAAAACATTCCTCTTAGTTTGTATTTGGCATTGCTTTGTGTGTCTGAAATGGTGAGTGACGTGTGAATGAGCCTGGCTGAGTGAGGAAATGCTGTTGTACACTTCTAGGGTGGGAAAAATTTAACCTTTCCTCTCCCAGCTCTCTTGGTAACCAGTCTTTCATCTTGGGATGTAACCAGTTGAGCTGTACTGGCAGAGGAGGTGTTGGTCTTCATGCAGCCATGCGGTACATTGCAAGCTGGCAGTGGTAAGGGCATTTACACCTGGCACTTTGCTAAGTGACTATCAGACGTAGAACTCCCTGTTCTCAAACAGAACTTTTGACCATACTCTGATGACATGTTGATCAACCAAAAATTCTTCACTACTCTGTAACTTCTGAGTCTCTCAGTTGAGTCTGTTGGTATTGAAATGTGGTGGTAGTTGTGGTTCTCCCCAAGAAGGGACTAACTAGAAGATGAGCACATATAAGCGACCAGTATAATTTTGTGCACTGGAGAAATACAATTTTCTCTTCCTACTTAGTGCAGATAGGACTGTTGGACTCAGAATCAGCTAAAATCAAAGCCATAGGTGCTTAGCTTCCAGCAGGATTTTACCTTCTTGGCTCCCACTCACCCCATAAAACTTCATGACACTCAGCTGCTGTAGTTTGTGAAGCTTGTGACTGCTGCCATGTACTGCAGGACGTGGATGGCAAGTCACGGTGATGCCACATGTGTGGACCAGAACGTAGTCCTTCCTTGGTGGTGCTCTGTCTGCCAGTGCAGCTGCCCCGTCAATGCCTGGGTCATGCCAAGGAAAGGAAAGTGTGTGCTTCGCCTTCCTCCTCCACCTGTGCTCACAAGGGCCTGTTGGGTGGTGGCACAGAAGGTCCCCAGTTCCTGTGTAAGAGGAATGTATGATGCTAAACTGGGGATGGGGGATGAACAGGGGAAGGTTGAAGAGTACAAAATGTATTTACTCCTGCCTTGTTGATTACGATGCAAGAGAAACCAGTGACTCTGGTCTTCTGCTCTGTGCTCTGGAAGCACTGTCAAGCAGCTGAAACTGCTGTCTCTTGAGTTTGTTTATTGGCAAAATTAGAATGAGGTGAGGAATGAACAGAGCACAGCCTTTCTGTCAAAGTCCCCGTGCCCAGCGCTCATCCCATTGCTGCAGAGCGAGAGAGAGAAACACTGGCATCATCTCCAGTCTCTCCCTCTTGCTCATGTCAGGTGGCATCCAGTGCTGCTCGGTTGTGCAGCACCCTGTGCTCAGCTGGGTTCCAGCTGCCATCTGCTGCTTTGTTACAGTCACAAGACAGTACCTGTTGTTGGTGACGCCGTGCCTCCGTAGGCGTTCAAATCTGCACTGAAGTATTTCCACCGGCCGCCAGCTTTGAACAGTAGTGATGCAAAGGGATCTTGTGCTACGGACCAAATGCTGCCACTTCCATTATGGTATCAACCCACTGTTTGTCAGGGGAGAGCCCAGCTGAAACCTAAAGGGATTAACTACCTTTGGTTCTCCCAAAAGAAACTGCTCCTCCAGCTGATGTTCTGGTAGTGAACGCTTAAGTTTACAGCTCACTAAACTTTTGGTGTATGCTGCTTATTTTATCAATGAGCATGTGTGAATGAGTGGTCACCATCCAAGCCCTTGCTGGGCTCCTCATCATTTGTACCCTTCACCACTGTACAATGTAGCATTTCATGCTAGAAACCAGATGTTCTTATCTCTTTAAATAGAGGATGTTATAAACTTTACAGAAGATGTCTAAGATAATGCAGTTCTAATATTTATTGTGCTGTACCTGGCCCTGAAGTGTGACCAGTTCAAACAGTTTCATATATATTTTTGTCTTTTTTGTTTTGTGTCTGTTTTCAGTGTTGAGATTCTGATGTTCACTGTGTCCTGCAAGTCTTCCCTCCACAGCTCTGGGAGGAATTACAAGATGGGCAGAACCCCACCACCTACTTTATCTTGTATATTTCATAATGTATGTTGCTGGAAATTGTGTAAAAAAAAAAATAAATTTAAAAAAATTGTTGAAGTCAATGAAAATAAAATTGATTTAAAGTAGGTCTTATCTGTCCTTTTTTCTTATGTCAAACCAAACCTGTGCCACAGTGTTGTTTGTAGCAGACCATCAGGAAAGCTCACAAAATTACTAAAATTACTTCATCAGTTTAGGGATTTCTTTAAACCTTTAAGCAGCAGTGGGGTAGGGATGCTTTACTTCAGTTCTCCCCTTCCAGTACAGCTTGAAGAATCACAGAACTGTTAGGGTGGAAAGGGACCTCTGGAGATCTAGTCTAACCTCCCTGCTGAGGCAGCATCACCTAGAGCAGGTGACACAGGAACTCATCCAGGTGGGTTTTGAATGTCTCCGGAGAGGGAGCCCCCACAACCTCCCAGGGCAGCCTGTTCCAGTGCTCTGCCACCCTTCATGTGGCAATTTCTTCCTCATATTGAGGTGGAACTTCTTATGTTTTAGTTTATGGCCATTGCTCCTCATCCTGTCACTGGAAACCACTGAGAAGAGACTGGCACTGTCTTCTTGGCACCACTATTGAGATATTTATATGCAGTGATGAGATTCCCTCTCAGTTTTCTCTAAAAAGGCCCAGCTCCTGCAGTCTCTCTTCATGAGACAGATGCTCCAGACCTTTAATCATCTCTGTGGTCCTCCACTGGACCCTCTCCAGTAGCTCCTTTTTACTGTACTGAGGAGCCCAGAACTAGACACGGTACTCCAGCTGTGGCCTCATTTGGGGCAAGTAGAGGGGGAGAATCACCTCTCTTGACCTGCTGGCCACACTCTTCCTGATGCACCCCAGGACACTATTTGCCCTCCTCACCACAAGGGCAGACTGCCAGCTCATGGTCAACTTGTCATACTCCCAGGTCCTTCTCAGCCGAGCTGGTCTCTAGCAAGTCAGCCCCCAGCCTGTACTGGTACTTGGGGTTATTCCTCCAGGAATCTCCTCAGACATTACATGAAAGACTTATAATGCAGTAAGTACTCTTGGGGTAGATATTTTTAGGATTACTTTTATTACAATAAAGGTGTAACTGTAAGCTTGCCTTTTGCTGCTAGTACCTGCCATGCATGCTAATGCAACAATTGCAACTGAACCACTTTATGGCACTTTTTACTAAGCCTGAAAATCTTTCCCTGCTGCATACCTCATGCTGTGGAATATACCCCCTAAAATCTCAACTGTGTGTTTCAGACAAACCAATTGGAACTTCGGGATCAGAAGACGAGCAGCACTGTTCCCCATAGCAACTCCTTTTAAATAAGGAGTTGGGGCCTCTGTAAACAGCAACAGATAAATAATATACTAAAAACATCACAGTTGGGCATTTTTGTAAGTTGACCACTATGTAACACCTCTTTGAAGAAAGTGTTCTGATATTTTATATAATATATTAAGAGGTACAGCAAGCTGAAAGTGTTCCAATAATTCCACCACCTCACAAAGGGGTAGAAGTCACAAGCTCATTCCTGGCAACCACAGTAGTTCTCTGTGGATGTTAAGAAATCCATCAAGTGAAGTGATGAGTTCAGGTTTTGGCAGTTTGGAAGTTACCAACTGGCAGTGTCCTCACTTCATCCACTCGGCTTTTGTGGATCTGGAAGGCTGGTGTCACCCAGCGGCCACAGGAACACTGCTCACCCCTCCAGCTGAAGGAGCCCAGCTTCGATGCACATTTGGGACACAGAAGCTGCAAGAAAAACACAGGACTCGGTCCAAGGCATGCGCTGATGTAGATCTCGTTAAAAACAGACCAGAAAGGTAGACTGGGATGCCTGTATTGCTATTTAGCCCTGGGTTGTAGCAGGCAGCTGTGCTGGCAGAAGGGATGGTGTCGAAATTCACCTGCTGGGACCTGGTGTGGTTCCAGGACAGTTTTACCAGGGTCCAGAAAGACTCAGTCAGCCTGAGACCATAACAGGTTTTTTAAGTCCCACAAACGTTTCTCATACTAAAACAAACAGCAGATAAACCCTGTCCAATACCCTGGTGTTCTCAGCCCAACCCAAGCATCAGCTGATTTCTTTATAAAAGGGTATTTTACATTTAAGAATCTGTCCGTAAGCTCCAAAGTTCATGCCAGAAAGGCTGGGAGACCCAGGTCCCTGTGTGAGGGGGCTTTTCTTTCAGGGAACAGACACAGTTTTTTCTGCCTTTGGGAAAAAAAAAAAAAATCCAAAAAAATAAAGCCCATGCCCCACCTGTCCTTCCATTACTCCAAGCAATGCTGGCTCCATCCACTGCACAGGTTCAATGAAGTAAGAGGTGCACTTTTCACGGCCATTGCCACAAAGCTGTGCAGAGTCCGTTATCCTCTTGTGGGCAAAGGCTGTTGGTCCGCTTCCCTCCACGTGGGACAAAATGCTGGAACTACGGAACAGAGCGCGCCTGCCCTCCAAGACACGGCGGAGGCGGGGGCGGGGGGGGAAAGAAACGAAATAAATGTCACTTTCTGAACTGGGGAAATCTACAGACAATAGAAAACAGGGATACGAACCTCCTGACAGTAAGTAATTAAACGGGAGTACAAATCTGACATTTTTAAATATTAGTCTAGAAGGCTTGCGGGCACTGACTCCATTCAAAGTTGCTGTTTAACAAATCTGGTGATTTGTACAGTCTGGGGCTCTGTCCCAGAGCTGTATGCTGTCTTTTATATTTTTAAACAATTCCTGTCTAGTAGAACTTAAAATCTACAGTCCTACACTTGAATAAACCTACACATAGGCCATAGCAGGATAATTCAATTTCCCTTTAAGCAGTCCATAAAAAGAAGTTAAAATTCACTGAACCCCCAAGTCTACCAGAAGTTTCTTCTGGAGAAACCAATTGTCAAAACCCAAACCCCGAGCTAAGGTTTAGGAGCAAAGACTCCACAAAGCTAAGTGGAATCATGCTTGCCTACAGTACGTGGCAGGTTAGGCTGCACCAGTGCTGCATCCCTCCAAGTAACAAAAAGGTTTGTATTTTGTACTTTGATTTGATTTCTTTTTGGCACACACAGTATGGAAACTTAGGCAACAGCTCATCCCTGGCCTGACAATAATGACATGCCCACTGATTTACATGGGCTCTTCTTCTCTTGAGTGGATTTCACAATGACATTTTAAGGGGAAATACAAAGTATTCATATATATATATATATATATAGTACCTGCATTTCCTGCACCTGTAGAGAACCTCTGTGTTTGGAGTTTGACATAGACTGGTTGGATCAACAGCAAAGACTTCTCGGGGCAAGTCTTGAGGTTCTGCAGAGGGGTCAGTACCAGGTTGTGGATCAGATCAACTCAGCCACACTGCATTCCTGGGAACAAGACAGGACTGCGCCTCTGCCCCAACCACAACATGCAGGACCCACCTTCTTCTCTTTCATTTTCCTCTCACTAATTCTAATAGATTAGGCTAAAGATGAAAGAGCCTCATCCCACCACACCTAAGACAGGGATCTGCTTAATGCAAGAAAATGAGATCTAGACTATGGCCTTAACAATGGTAAAATAGCTGTAATTTGCTTTATTTTATTACTTAAAAAAAAAGACACAAAAATCACGAAATGTATCAAACTGACCTTTACCATTTTTGCACCTTGCTAAAGAGCACAGCTCCTTACGGATCTTATTCTCAGGCATCTCTCAAAGGCACCTTTTTTCCCCGCTGATGAGCTGGGGCTCTCTAAGGTCAGCATGATGTGAATGCTTGTCTGGCCAACTCCTGGCTCGGCTGTTTTGAGGGTAAAACGCGAAGCCAACCCCCTTCGACACGGCCTTCTCTGCTCATTTCGGGACAGACAGGCCGCACTTGGGAGATTGCCCGAAGCTTCGCTTCGCGGACCCGCCGCCGCTGCTCCCACTCACCGGAGAGCCTCTCGCTGAGCATCTCCAGCCGGTACCGCTTGTAGAGGACACTGCTGCTATCCACGGCGCAGCCCATGGCCTCGTACAGCTTCAGCTGCCCCTGGAAACCCGGGTTTACCCTGCGGCGGGGGCGAGAGGAGAGCGGCGTGAGGGGGTGCCGGGCGGGCGCGGCGCGGGGGGCGCGGGCAGGGCACCCACTCTGCGTCCGGCTTGGCGGCCCTGACGGCGGCGAGCGCCTCCTCCCAGCCGAGCCCCTGCGTCTTCATAAGGTAGGCGGCGACCACGGCCACGCTGCGGCTCACCCCGGCATGGCTGCAAGGCAAGGCCAGGCCGTCAGCAGCGCGGCCCGCGGGGAGCGCTCGGCCCCGCCGCCGCCGCCGACCAGGCGCTCACCAGCGGACG